>SRLM01000754.1:0-14218 GCA_015708895.1 Populus ilicifolia
GACTTCTAGAACTCCAGATATGGCCAAAATACTGAACAGTGTTAGGGCTGGAGGACAGATTCGGGCTTCTTTGTTGTTGCAATAATTTGGACTTGAAAATGGCCTTTTTAGATCTTGGGCTCCATATGAAAGTTGTAGGCCTATGTCTTACCTTTCCATCCATATAAAGTAGGCCTAAATCTGAGATCTATAGTTCCAGATATGACCCAATTACCGAACAGTGTTCCGGTTTGGATTGCACCGACATCTCTTTTCTAAGTTTGATAATCTCTTTGCCTTTGTAATTGAAGTTCTTAGAGTCATCAATCAATCCTTTCATTTATGTGATAGGCCTGCATTTAAAATGGACATTTATCATAAATTAAAGGTATCTTATATTATTAGATAGATTATTATAAAATGTACTTTAGTTAAGGAGTTATTGATACTTTAAGTGCAAAATGATGATATAAAACCATGATAAAAATGCACTTTTGAGTACTAATCACTTGCCCTTATCATGGTTTTGAAACATGAAGATTGGTTTCACATTTCTATGAATGGTTAACACCTAGAGATAGGTAAATGGTTGAATTGATGTGCAATGGAACCTAGAGATAGGGATCGTTTAAAATCTATTGAAAACATTGTGTGTCAAATATATGAAACAAATAAACACTTAACTAGTAACTATCCAACCTTGTCTTCTTTTAAGGAATGTCTCCATGAATAAGTCCATGCTTTAAATAGTTTTCAAAGGGCTAACCACAACCTATACTCCCAAACATACAACCCTGGTTGGAGAAATCACTTAAATTTCAGTTGGAAGAGTGATAACAACAATGTATAACCTTCACAACCACCATTTCAAACATACCACAATTTCTAAAATTCTCATGGATATGCACCTCCTTATGCTCCACCTCTTAGAAGAAATCTTGAGGAAACATTGCATGCATTCATTGAAAAGCAAGAGACAATCAATACTCAACTTGCTCAAAACATGATAGATTTTAAAGATACTCTTGCAAAATTAACATCTGCTCTTAGTTTCTAAGAGAAAGGTAAGTTTCTAGCTCAACCATAATAAAATCCCAAGGGGCAATACAATGCAAATCCAAGTAGTTTCGGAAGTCAACATATGGATCAAGTCAAATCAGTCACTACTCTTTGCAGTGGTAAGGTTATTGAAAAACCCACTTTGAACCTTGTGAGAAAGATGATAAGTCAATCTTTAAGGGTAAGGAAAGGGTTGAATCTAAAAATTACAAAGAAAAGATTGATTCTTCGGCAGCACTTCCATTTCCTCATGTTGTGATAAAACAAAGAAAAGTCAATCACAACTCTAAAATCCCTGAAACTTTCAAACAGGTAAGAATCAATATACCTTTACTGAATGCTATTAAAAAGGTTCCTTCTTATGCAAAATTTTTGAAAGACCTATGCACTGTGAAAAGAAAACTGAACGTGAAAAAAAAAGCATTTCTAGCCGAATAAGTAAGTGTTATTTTTCAGAACAATAATGCTTTAAAATATAAAGACCCTAGTTGTCCTACAATTTCTTGCTTTATTGGAGAACATAAATTGAAAGAGCCTTACTTGATCTCGATGCTAGTGTGAATTTACTTCCATATTCAGTTTTTTAGAGTCTCAATCTAGGTGAGTTAAAACCAACTTCTATAACTCTTTTACTTGCCGATAGATTTATAAAAGTGCCTAGAAGAATAATTGAAGATGTGTTAGTACAAGTCGATAAATTCAATTATCCTGTGAATTTTATTGTCTTGGACACACAACGTGTTGAAGTATGTAATTCATTTCCTGTTATTTTAGTACGTTCGTTTCTTACAACTTCTAATGCATTGAATAATTGTAGGAATGGACTGATGAAGCTATCATTTGAAAACATGACATTAGAGATGAATATTTTCAACATTTGCAAGTAACCTCGAGATGATAATGATTTATAAGAAGTATATCATATTGACGAATTAGTTTATAATAAACTTGAATATACTTTAAGTAAAAATAAGCTGGATGAATCTGAAGATTTGCAAATGATTTATTCTGAGGAAGAAATCACAGATGAAAAAAACACCGAAAATATTGATGCGAATATTTTATCAATAGTGACAACAAATTCATCATGTAACATCACACCAATCGATGATTACTTTCCTGACAAATCCTTACTTTCTCTTAGTCCAATGCCTTGGTATGATAAAAATATCAATTTTCTTGTTTTAGGAGATTTGTCAGCTGATTGGAATACCTAAGACAAAGAAAAGTTTTTGGATGAAGTGAAGAACTTTTATTGGGATGACCCTAACTTATTCAAATATTATCCTAATCAAATATTTTAAAGATGCATTCTTGACAATGAGGTAAGTAGTGTCATTAAATTTTAACATTCTAAAACTTGTGGAAGTTATTTCTCATAAAAAAAGATAGCTACAAAAATCTTTCAAAATGGATTTTATTGGCCCACCATGTTCATGTACATGCATGCATTCTACAAAACTTGTGAAAATTGTTAAAAAGTTGATACTAGTCAAACAGTTTTGTTTTATAATTCTCAACTCTATTCATTCCCTAGAGACCTTAGATCAAGATGGAGCAATCCTTATGGGGCCTGTAATATTGAAAATCCAATGAATGACAATGTTTTTAAGAAAAATGGACATCGTTTGAAAGCTTACTTTGATAATTTTTCTAGTGAAAATGAATCAATTGGTTTGAATGATCTTGTAGATAAAGGTTGATTATTTTGTGTTTTTGTGTTTCTTTATTACTACTACTACCACTACTATTTCTATTAGTATTGTTGTTGTTGTGATTACTATTGTTATTGTTTATAATTTATACATTTAACTTCCTTGTGGTTCGACCCCAGTCTTGCCGGTTTATTTATTATTTCGACACTCTTGCACTTGGAAGAAGACATTAATTTTTTAATCGTGTCAACCAACCAAGATCATATCACTTGAATAAATTTGATATAATATACAATACTTGTGATTATAGGGATTAATTGAATATGAAATTCTAGAAAAATTGAATTATATTTGGTTATATATAATTATAAATGCTTAGAATATAGTGTATTTTAAAAAATAATTAAGGTTGATGTCGCTCTCAAGTAAAACAAATAGATCCAAGAGAGATATTTTAATGCCTTTTCACAACATGTGTCCCTCAACGTAACTAGGGGCAGGAGTGATCGTTTTAGTTAGATTCAATTTTTTATCAAAAAAAATAACCAAACTAAAATTAAAAAAACACCAAAACCCAACCAAAACTAATTTAAACCGACCGGTTTCAATTTGGTTTAATTTGGTTTTTAGAATAAAAACTGATTTAAACTGATTTGACTAAGTTGTTTCCAGTTTGGCTTGGTTTTTTTGGCCTTTTTCACTTTGGCTCTGTTTTAGCTCATTTTTTTTTCGGTTTGGCATGGTTCTTTTGGTTTGGGTTCGGTTGTTTTTTTTTGTTTCAAGCTTATAAAACTAAAATCAAACTAGTTAGTTCTTTTTAAAATTTTAATTAATTTAATTATTTTTTTACAGTTTGGTTATTTCAATTATTTTTTTTTAATTTGCTTGGTTTAATTGCTTTTTTTATTTAAAGAAAAACCAAAACCTAACTAAAATTAATTCAAATTGATCGATTTTAATTTGGTTTGGTTTGGTTTTTTGGAAAAAAATTATCCAAACTGGTTTGACTTGGTTTTTTCTATTTTGACTTGGTTTTTTCTGTTTAGCTCTGTTTTAACTCATCATTTCTATTTGGCATGATTTTTTTTTCAGTATGAGTTCGATTTAATTTGATTTGATTTTTTTTTGTTTCAGACTCATAAAACTAAAATCAAACTAGTGAGTTTTTTTAAAAATGTTAATTAATTTAATTTTTTTTACAATTGAGTTATTTCAATTATTTTTTTCTAGTTTGTTTAGTTTAATTGATTTTTTTTGTCACCCTAGGACAACACATTCCTCTTTATTGAGCATCTCTTAGCGGATGATTGCTCGGCTAAAAAGACTCAATGAATGAATTACAACTCCGTTTGTTTGCAGGAAAGTTGTTTCCTTTTGGAAAGTGAATTCCTGAAAAATGAATTCTAGGAAAGTATTTTTTGATATTTGGTAGTGCTATGAAAAATTAACTGGAAAAAACTTTCCAGTGTTTATTTACATTATAGAAAATAAACTGAAAAATAATTTATTAATGAATTTTTAAAAAATTTTATCTAATATATATATATATAGATAATATTTAATATAAATATTTAATCACTTGCAATAAAGGAATGAAATCTAAAAAGTATAATGATAAATTTTTTAATTATATCCTATATTCATACATAGCTTGCTTTATAAAATATAACTATATATATCATATTATATTATAAAGAAATAAGCTTGAGAAATATTTTTTAAGTAAAACCTATTAATATATTTTTTTCAATTTTAAAACCTTAAAATATGTTTTTTTTTTCATATGAAGAAAGCCAAATTAGTTTATGGTAAGAGTTATATATTTGGGTTTTTTTTTGGTATGAAGAATTTTTTAAAAGATAAATACATATAAAAATATTTTGATGGATTTTTTGGATAAATGTTTTTTTATGGGTAAAGATAATTATCTCTTTAATATCCCTTTAATTTATATTAAATAAACATCAAGAAATAAATATAAATATCTGACATCAAACATAGTCATACATAAATATTAAGTTTCGATGTCATAAACATATATATTAGTTCAAAATAGAAACATAAACATGCTAGACCAAATTAAATAAGTAAACTTACGTGTCAAATATCAAACATAGTTTGAACCCAAATTAAAAACATAGTCACCATCTTAGTAATGTTGGTTCATACACGACTAAAAGATTGATGTCTTTCTCCTAAGTGCTGGAGTGTCGAAATAATAAATAACCCGGCAAGAATAAGGTCGAATCATAGGGAGGTTAATTATACAAATTATAACAACAATTATAAACAACAATAATAGTAACAATAACAACAACAATAATAGTAGCAATAATAATACTAATAATACTACTACTAGTATTAGTAGTAGTAGTATAGTAGTAGTAGTAGTAGTAATAAAGAAGAAGAAGAGCAATTGATGAGAACTTTGAGATGGAAAATTAAAGTAAGGATTAAACAATGATAATAACAAATGTCAAGGTTAGAGGTTCCACTAATCGTATGTCAAACAAGTATAGTATAAACTCTTATTGTTCAATTAGAAACCACACATAAAGGAGGTTCTAATTAGATTATAGATTGTTAACATGATTACATTAGCCATCTTATTCAATTAATGTTAATACCTGTAAATTTTGTCAAGCATTCATGATTATAACTTATGTTAACAACAAATCAAGTTCCTTTCATAGCTCAAGTGTCGGTTATATCATACAGTATGGGCTATGAAAGTGTCAAGCATTTGTTGTACCAAGTGTTATACAACATAAATCAAGATTAGTCATTTAACAAGCAAAGTATTAAAGAGTGAACAAGATAACAAATATAAAACATGTTAATATTAAACATTAAAGTCCATATTAAGTTTATACTATACTTATTCTTACACCATTAGTGTAACCTTTTCACCTTGACATAATTAACTTAGCTAGACATAATGGAAGAAAGAAAAATAGATAAACAAAATAAGAACATAAATAAGATAAGAGTTAACAAAGCAAAGGACAGGAAAGGAAAAGCATAAACTTGATATTAATGAAAGCAAAGCATAAGTAATACAAAAAATACAAAGAGAGAAAACAAGAGCATGATCTTGATCTAGACACCAAGATGCCTAAATTCATGGCAAATGCCTTTTTTTATAGGTCAAAATTAGAAACTATTGATTTGATGACTAATTGATGAGTAGGTGGCCAACTCTTGACTTGATGACAATCCTTATCTTCTCTTGTCTGCCCAAAATATCAAAATTAGAGCCACTTAAAAACATGAAAGTTGTAGGAATTTATCTCACCTTTCTTGTGTAAACAATTAAGCTCATTTCAACTTTTAGAACTCTAGATATGGCCAAAATACTGAACAGTGCTCAGGCTGGAGGACATATTCGAACTTCTTTATTGTTGCAACAATTTAGACTTGAAAATGACCTTTTTAGATCTTGAGCTCCATATGAAAGTTGTAGGTCTATATCTTACCTTTCCATCCATATAAAGTAGACCTAAATTTAACATCTATAGCTCCAGATATAACCCAATTACAGAATAGTGTTCTGGTTTGGATTGCACCGACATCTTTTTTCTAAGTTTGGCCATCTCTTTATCCTTTCAATTTCAGTTCTTAAATTCAACAATCAATGGTTTCATTTATATGATAGGCCTGCATACCACAAATTAAAGGTATCTTATATTATTAGATATATTATTATAAAACATGCTTTAGTTAAGGAATTATTGATACTTCAAGTGCAAAATGATAATATAAAACCTTGATAAAAATACACTTTTAAGTATTAAGCACACCTCCTAACTAGCTTATTACTAGTCCCTAGTAATCAAAACGTTAAAATAGAAAAATAATTTACAAATTCCACAAAACAAGGTATTCATCATTTAACTTCCATTTATCTATCTTGATAAACAAACTCTCGTTAAATTTATATACCTGCTCAATACCTCTTAATAAGATATTCATAAACATTTCTTTTGTGCTCAATGTATTAACACATAATTATGGGGCTTTTCTTGGAAGAAAATAAAATTTTTGATCTAATGTTTAAGGTTAGCTTCCTTGGGTTAAGATTATTATTTTTATTCTTTTTTTTAATATATATACATATAATTTAAAACACCCTGCATCTTTAACCCATGTAACGAGCTTTTAGCTAATGACTCCTAGACTAGTTGGTCTTAGGGCATTAGGTGTTAAGATGCCCCTACGAGCTTAGTAACTGGGGTCGCAGATACTAATATGTAGATAATGCAATGTTTGATTCCCTTAAGCTTTTCTCCTCAACCCATGTAACAAGCGTTGAGCCAATAGCTCCCAAGTTAGTTGACTTTAGGTTATTAGGTGTTAAAACACCCATTCGGGCTTAATTGCTTAGATTAGGGAGGCTACGAAACCAAACTTATCTACATTTTTATTATTATCATCTTTTTCTTATTTTTTCTTTGTTTTTTAGTTATATACTATCTTTTTCCCTTAGTTGTTACCTTTAACAAAAGAACATAAATAATGTATTAATCCAATATGCAACTGACAATCATATGTTAAAGTGTGTGTGTATAAATTAAGGTTTAAAAATACATGTTAAATAAGTATATGAGCATAATTGAGTGATAACAATGCGAGAGTTTGTAAATCTGAATATTTCAAGAAGTATTATGGTAGACCTTGTTACGAATGATTACTAAGATGCGTCTTAAGAGTCATAAAAAGTTTTCCTTACTCTGCCATCATAGTAACAACAATTTTGTACATGCTTTATGAAATAGAAAACACAGTTTTTTTTTTGTTTTTTTTAGCTACTACCCTCTCCTCCAAACTAAAACGAGACATTGTTCTCAATGTTTAAAGGTAGAAAGATAGAGTATAGAAAATATCACCTAAAATAACAAACACTGACAAACCTGAAACATACTAAAAAAATATAAAAAACAACAAAACACAATAATAAAACCAAAAGACATAAAGATTCATAAATGAAGGCTCAAATCCAATCCAAGCTTTTTACGACTTTTCTTAGTTGACCAATTTATGCGACTCATGGAAGAATCAATTACAGGAATGAAAGATTGTAGTTGGTCAATCAATTGTTCAGCAGTACCAGCAGAGATTATGATTTGTTGTGTAGAAGATGTTAGAAATTCTTGTTCCACAACATGATCAAGAAAAGACCACAACATATCATAATAACCATTAACATTTAACAGACCTATAGGTTTATGGTGAATGTGCAGTTGGGCCCAAGAGGAAATATGAAAGATCTCTTCCAATGTGCCTACACCACCTGGTAAAGCAATGAAGGCATCAACATGGTTAAACATTGTATTCATTCGAGCTGACATTATAAAGACCTGAAGTTCCTCTCTAATTGTTTTTCCAATGATGTCCCTTTGTGCTAAAGCTTTGGGGACGACCCCCAAAACTTGACTACCTCCTAAAAATACAGCTATTGACACACCTCCTATTAACCCAGGACTGCCTCCCTCATACACTAAATGAATCTTTCTCTCAACTAGCACTTGACCAAGATGATTTGCTGATTCTAAAAACTCCTTTTCTTTTCCAAAACTAGATCCAACAAAAATACAAATATTTCTTATATGATGACTTGAAGAACTTGCCATCTCTACACACTTCAGTATTTATTGAATGTATGGGTTGAGTAGAAATGATAGGAAGGAAGAGAGGGTTTTATAGATGATAAATTAGAAAGGCAATCATACCACCTATATGTAGGCTAGCTAGAGTCTCACTCTCTCTCTCTCTTTATTTATTTATTTTTTTACTTTTGAAAAAGCATGTGTATATACAAGTAGTTATGATTCTAGCTCACATCTTCCCTTGGTTTTACGTTCAAGAACGGCGGCTTAAACGCCCTTTATAGGTCGGGGATAGGCTTCCCATCCAATTTTCTTAAAAACTGGCAAAGAGGGTCTTTTTTAGTCAGATTCCCAAGACTAAGTTGATCATGTTCTTTATGAAATAGCGGCCATAAATCATGAATTATATTTTATCTTCACAGTTTATAGATACCATTCCTAAAGAACGACATTGTACATTACAAGTCCATCTAGCACATCGATGACAGACTTTTAGTCATTTTGCATGACGTTTCTTTGCAAAAGTGCTTTTACTTGTTCTAGGCATGTGTGGAATGAAAAAGTTAGAGGACTCACCTGATAATTGGACCTTTGCTTTAATCAACCAGTGAATATCTTCAGGAATTCCATGATTCATTAACAATCTTAATCTTGCACATCTAGCACGGTAAATTTTTGTAATCGCATTATGAGGTAGAGCGGGAAAATACTTTTTTAATTTTTCAAGATTGGGGTCCATTTTGAAATGACAATTGGAAGAGAGATTCAAAGAATTGCATAAATATATATACATATATCAGTTATTATGGGAAACTGAAAGAACGGACTTAAGTCACGGAGTACCGTTATCCGCCATTTGACCGAGGTGAGAGAAACTAGCAAAAATCACTCAAGAAGAAACACAAAAAACAATGTGAGAAAAACAAAATAATCAACCTTTATCTACAAGATCATTCAAACCAGTTGATTCATTTTCACTAGGAAAATTATCAAAGTAAGCTTTCAAATGATGTTTATTTTCCTTAAAAACATTGTCATTCATTGAATTCTCAATATCACAGGCCCCATAAGGATTGCTCCATCTTGATCTTAGCTGTCTAGGGAATGCATAGAGTTGAGAATTACAAAACAAAACTTTTTGACTGGTATCAACTTTTTAATAATTTTCACAAGTTTTGCATAATGCATATATGTCCTTGAACATGGTGGGCTAATAAAATCTATTTTGAAAGATTTTTACAGCTGTCTTTTTAGACGAGAAATAACATCCACAAGTTGTACCCAAGAAGTCTGGAGTCACTGTGATAACAAATGAGAACAATGAGTTAATTCCCACTAGAACTGTTACTGGTTGGCGCATGTGCATTGACTATAGGAAACTTAATTCAATGACTAGAAAAGATCATTTTCCATTACCTTTCAGGGATCAAATCCTAGAAAGAGTTACAGGTTATGAATTTTATTGTTTCCTAGATGGCTATTTGGGTTACAATCAAATTGAAATTGCATTGGAAGATCAAGAGAAGACTACTTTCACATGTCCATTTGGTACTTTTGCATATCGAAGGATGCCTTTTGGATTATGTAATGCACCAGCCACATTTCAAAGATGCATGCTTAGTATATTTAGTGATATGGTTGAAAATTTTCTTGAGATTTTCATGGATGATTTTTCTGTTTTTGGCGATTCATTTGATGATTGTTTGACTAACTTAGAAAAGGTTTTGGCCAGGTGTGAAGAGAAGAATCTTGTGCTGAATTGGGAAAAATGTCACTTTATGGTAACAAACGGCATTGTACTTGGTCACATTGTTTCATCAAAAGGAATTGAGGTTGACAAATCTAAAATCGAGTTAATTGCAAACTTGCCAACACCAAAATCTATTAAAGATGTTAGATCATTCTTAGGACATGCTGGTTTTTATAGAAGGTTCATCAAAGATTTTAGCGTAATATCTAAGCCCTTAAGTAACCTTCTAACAAAGGATAATTTTTTTGAATGGACTGAACATTGTGAAAAAGCCTTTGTTAAACTTAAAAACTTGCTTACTTGTGCTCCTGTCATTCAACCTCCTGATTGGTCATTACCTTTTGAAATAATGTGTGATGCTAGTGATTATGCCGTAGGTGCTGTTTTGGGACAAAGAAAAGATAAGAAACCTTATGTAATTTACTATGCAAGTAAAACTTTAAATAATGCTCAAATGAATTATACCACCACTGAAAAAGAATTACTTGCAGTAGTATTTGCATGTGAAAAATTTAGGTCTTATCTTGTTGGCTCACCTGTTATTGTTTTTAGTGATCATGCAGCATTGAAATATCTTCTTTCTAAGAAAGATTCTAAGGCTAGATTGGTGCGGTGGATTTTGTTACTTCAAGAATTTGATATCACAATCAAAGATAAGAAAGGCAGCGAAAATGTTGTCGCAGATCATTTGTCAAGATTGACAACAGATTCGGAAACTGACATCACACCAATCGATGACTACTTTCCCGATGAATCTTTATTTTCTGTCTCTACAATGCCTTGGTTTGCTAATATTGTCAATTTTCTTGTTTCAGGACAATTGCCAGCTCATTGGAGCACCCAAGATAAAAGAAAGTTCTTGAATGAAGTGAAGAACTTTTATTGGGATGACCCTTATTTATTCAAATATTGTCCTGATCAAATATTTCGAAGATGCATTCCTGACAATGAGGTAAGTAGTGTCATTAAATTTTGTCATTCTGGGGCATGTGGGGGCCATTTCTCATCAAGAAAGACAACTGCAAAAATCTTACAAAGTGGATTTTATTGGCCCACCATGTTCAAAGACTCACATGCATTCTGCAAGTCTTGTGAAAATTGTCAAAAGTTGGGATCAATTTCAAAACGTCACATGATGCCTTTAAATCCTATTCTTGTCATTGAGATCTTTGACTGTTGGGGTATAGATTTCATGGGTCCATTTCCTCCATCATTTGGTTTCTTGTACATATTAGTCGCAGTAGATTATGTTTCAAAATGGATAGAGGCAATTCCAAGTCGAAACAATGATCACAAAACAGTGATAAAGTTTTTGAAAGAAAATATTTTGAGTCGATTTGGAGTCCCTCGAGCCATAATAAGTGATGGTGGAACACATTTCTGCAACAAGCCATTTGAGTCTTTAATGAAGAAATATGGAATCACACACAAAGTTGCCACCCCTTATCACCCTCAAACAAGTGGACAAGTAGAGCTTGCTAATAGGGAGATCAAACACATTTTGGAGAAAACAGTGAACCCTAATAGGAAAGATTGGTCTTTAAGACTTAATGATGCACTTTGGGCTTATCGAACTGCTTATAAAACATCATTAGGTATGTCACCTTATAGACTAGTCTATGGAAAACCTTGTCACTTGCCTGTGGAACTTGAACATAAAGCTTATTGGGCTATTAAAGCTTTTAATTCAAATCTGGATGAAGCTAGTCAACTACGAAAGTTACAAATAAATGAGCTTGAGGAAATAAGAAATGATGCATATGAAAATTCAAGAATTCATAAAGCAAGAATCAAAGAGTTTCATGACAAGAATATACTGAGAAAAACATTCAATGTTGGTCAAAAAGTCTTGCTTTATAATTCTCGACTGCATTTATTTCCTGGAAAATTAAGATCAAGATGGAGCGGTCCTTTTATTGTGAAACATGTGTATCCATATGGGGCCTACGACATCGAGAATCCAAAGAATGGCAATGTTTTCAAGGTAAATGGACAACGTCTGAAAGTTTATTTTGATAATTTTTCAGTTGAACATGACTCTATTGAATTGGGTGATCCTGTATATAAAGATTGATTATTATTATTATTATTTTCTTTTTGAGTGATTTTTTTTTTTAGTATCTCTTACCCCGGTCAAATGGCGGATAACGGTACTCCGTGACTTAAGTCGGTTCTTTCAGTTTCCCATAATAACTGATATTTGTATATACATTTCTGCAATTCTTTGAATCTCTTTTCCAATTCTCATTTGAAAATGGACACTAATCTTGCAAAATTAAAAAAGTATTTTCCCACTCTGCCTCAGAATGCGATTACAAAAATTTACCGTGCTAGATGTGCAAGATTGAGATTGTTAATGAATCATGGAATTCCTGAAGATATTCGCTGGTTGATTGAAGCAAAAGTTCGATTATCAGGTGAGTCCTCTAACTCCTTTATTTCACATATGCCTGGAACAGGTAAAAGCACTTTTGCAAAGAAACGTCGTGCAAAACGACTGGAAGTTTGTCATCGATGTGCTAGATGGACTTGTAATACACAATGTCGTTCTTTAGGAATGGTATCTATAAACCGTGAAGATAAAATACAATTCATTAAGGATGGCCTGAGTAAGGAGTCTTTAGATAACCTTCTATTGACTCTTGAGACGCATCCTAGTGGAGATGTGCATCGTGCAATTCATGATTTATGGCCACTATTTCATAAAGAACATGATCGACTTAGTCTTGGGAATCTGACTAAAAAAGACCCTGTTTGCCAGTTTTTAAGAAAACTGGATGGGAAGCCTATCCCCGACCCATAGAGGGCGTTTAAGCCGTTCTTGGACGTAAAACCAAGGGAAGATGTGAGCCACAATCACAACTACTTGTACATATACATGCTTTCTTTAAAAGTAAATAAATAAATAAATAAAGAGAGAGAGAGAGAGTATAAGACTCTAGCTAGCCTACATATAGGTGGTATGATTGCTTTTCTAATTTCTCATCTATAAAACCCTCTTTTCCTTCCTTTCATTTCTACTCAGCCCACACATTTAACAACTACTGAAGCGTGTAGAAATGGCAAGTTCTTCAAGTCATCCAATAAGAAATATTTGTGTTTTCGGTGGATCTAGTCCTGGGAAAGAAAAGGAGTTCTTAGAATCAGCAAATCATCTTGGTCAAGTGTTAGCTGAGAGAAAGATTCATTTAGTATATGGGGGAGGTAGTCTTGGGTTAATGGGAGGTGTGTCAATAGCTGCATTTTTAGGAGGTAGTCAAGTTTTGGGGGTCGTCCCCGAAGCTTTAGCACAAGGGGACATCATTGGAAAAACAATTGGAGAGGAACTTCAGGTCTCTACAATGTCAGCTCGAATGAATGCAATGTTTAACCATGCTGATGCCTTCATTGCTTTACCAGGTGGTCTAGGCACATTGGAAGAGATATTTCATATTTCCTCTTGGGCCCAACTTCACATTCACCATAAACCCATAGGTTTGTTAAATGTTAATGGTTATTATGATAAGTTGTTGTCTTTTCTTGATCATGCTGTGGAACAGGAATTTCTAACATCTTCTGCACGACAAATCATAATCTCTGCTGCTACTGCTGAACAATTGATTGACCAACTACAATCTTTCATTCCTGTAATTGATCCTTCCATGAGTCGTATAAATTGGTCAACCAAGGAAAGCCCTAAAAAGCTTAGATTGGATTTGAGCCTTCATTAGTGAATCTTTGTGTCTTTTGGTTTTATTATTGTGTTTTGTTATTACTTATATTTGTTTCAGTGTGTTTCAGGTTTGTCAGTGTTCGTTATTTCAGGTGATATCTTCTATACTCTATCTTTTTACCTTTAAACATTGAGGACAATGTCTTGTTTTAGTTGGGGGGAGAGGGTAGTAGTTAAAAAAAAAAAAAAACTGTGTTTTCTATTTCATAAAGCATGTGCAAAATGATTGTTACTATGATGGCAGAGTAAGGAGAATCTTTTATGACTCTTGAGACGCATCTTAGTAACCATTCGTAACAAGGTCTATCATAATACTTCTTGAAATATTCAGAGTTACAAACTCTTGCGTTGTTATCACTTAAGTCTGCTTATATACTTATTTAACATATATTCTTAAACCTTAATTTACACACACACTTCAACATATGATTGTGGGTTGCATATTGGATTATTACAT
>SRLM01000754.1:21063-45269 GCA_015708895.1 Populus ilicifolia
TGGGGGGAGAGGGTAGTAGCTAAAAAAAAAAAAACTATGTTTTCTATTTCATAAAGCATGTGATTTCTTCAACATATATAAGATAACTCACCTAAAATCAACGATAGTGATAATAGATCGGAAGATATTACAATGAAGTTTAGAAAGATGAAAATTGATTATTGCTTAAGAATGAACAAGTACTTTCATATTAAGTAAGACATTGAATCAAGCAATCTCTATACCAAAACTAAAGTTTGTGCATAAAAATTCAAGATTATAACATTACCTAAATGATTTCTAAAATTTCTTTGCAATAATAAATCATTCATGAAGAAAATAAAAAGATAAACATTAAGATTAATTCATATCCTAAAGAACTCACCTCAATCACCATCATCCTTGATTCGGATCCAAGAAAGAGATTAACCAATCATAATTTTATATAAGAACACTTCAATAAACATGAAATAACTTGAATCAAACTGAAATAATACGTTTTACAAACTAAAGAACCAAAATCTATAAAGAAGAACACAACACAATTTCAAAAAAAATTCGGACATAAATCTGACTCTAAATTTGAACAGCAATTTGACCCTTTTAGAAGCCTCCTCTCGAGATGTCTATTAGAGACATATTTATAGGCAATTCTGTCACCTTTCCAGATCATTAAAGAACAGCTCATTTGGACACCTGATTCAAAAGTTATGGGGAAAACACTAGAAAGTGTTCTGAAACATCAAATCAGGACAGCTTTGCAACCACTTTGGTGCACGTTTTTGTTTCTCATTTATGAGCTATCTCTTTCTTCTTTTTGACCCAAAAAAATGTAAAAATATCCCCTCCAGCTTTCCATCCATGTGCTTGCCTTCTTGGATCAATGAATTACCCAAAATAAATCTATTGTTGTTGTGTGGACATGTAAGATCATGAATTGTTTTTTAGCTGATTTAAAGGTTTATTTAGGGCTGATTTGGGGCTAAATTTAAGCATCAAATAAGTATACAAATATACCTGTTATTTAGGCTAAGATTGACATTGAAACCTTGAGTGTTTAATGGTTAAAGTTTACACACAACATAAGGCAAGTTTGGGCTTGAAATAGATCATACGATATTCTTTTCTAGAATTGGAATAGAATTGATTTTTGGGACAAATTTGGAGAACTTATTTGAACCAAGATTTGCTTCAATCTTGAACTAAATGTCTTTTCAATTCTTTGTTCTGAATTTCGATGTTGAATTTCCTGAATTAATTCATTTAAACTCCAAAAACCTATCGAAACATTAAAACAAACTTCATTACTAAAAAGCACATCAATTATTATTAAAAGACCAAATAAAAACAATAAATACATATGTAAAATAAGAGACTTAATGATACTTTTGATGCACAATCACACTCCCCAACTTAGATTTTGCTAGTCCTCAAGCAAAAAAAACATAAAACCTTTGAAATAAAAAGAATAATAACAATCATAATTAAGCTCGATTCATCACACTTGAAGGACCTATCATGTAAACATTGGTATCTTTAACTTAATGTACACAATAACAAATAAAGAAAAATAAAGATACTCACATTCTCTAAATCAAACATCCATACAAAATTTTCAAATTCAGTCATATGTATTGTGCAACCAACATAATTGATCCATTCGAAAACTCAACTTGTAATCTTCCCTTCTCACCAACACAAATAAGGTAGCAAACTATAGAAATATCTATATATTTTTTCTTTCTTGCTTTATTTTTTTCTTTGTTTTTTTTTCGAAGATATGATTTATTCTTTATCTTTAAGTAGTCACTTCCCTTTTGACGCGAATACAAATATTTGTGATGAATGCACCCGGTTACCCACAAAGTCACAAACTTAAAGTGCTTTGCATACTCATATTTTAAGCTGCCGTTTGACGTAAAGATAAACATTTGTGATGAATACCCCTAGTTACTGAGCTACCATTTGACGTAGATAGAACTTTGCACACATTTATTTATTTATTTGTGTATTAATTATTACTCTATTTACTTAAACCTTGTTTAGGACTGGATCAAAAGGGATAATCACAAGTAAAGCATCATACTCATCTTTTATGCATAATCACACAACTCACACAACTTTTATAAGGAAAGATGTACTTTAGTAATCTTAAAAAAAGTATGTTATATCTTGCTTTATAAGATATTATCTATCCCAAATTAAAGCATGTAATGTTCAACATAATAATGAATCCAAAAAATGTAATGATGATCCTAAACAAGTCTCATTCACATACGAATGCAAGTTTTTTTTTTTTAACAAGCATGGTTATCTCAAGCATTCAACATAATGAAATATCTAAAATTAAGTTTTACATTATCCTCAATGTAAAAGAGAAAGAGAAGAAAAGTATAAAGATTAGAAAATTATTACTCCCCTTCTATTTTCAAGGATGAATGTCTAATTGAATTGGGCATGAGCTGACTTCTTGCTTGATTTTTTTTTAACCTGCATATCACAACTAAAAGAAAACATTGTTTTTTTTTAAAAATAAAGAATCCTTTTTTTTTAACCTCTACATATCACAATTAAAAGAAAACATTGTTTTTTTTTGTATAAAGAACCTCACACTCCCCAATATAAAATAATGCATTGTCCTGAATGCATGAATAAGAAAATATAATAGATGAAAGAAAGAAAAAAATGAAAAATAAAAATAAAAATAAAAACTCATTACTTTTGATACTACAATGGTATTGGATCTTTAAGATCCAATGTCTTAACTTCAGCCACAACGTTTTCAAGATAAGGTTTCAATCGATGACTATTTACTTTGAAAATATTTCCATTCTTAGGATTTTCTACCTCAAATGCACCATGCTCAGAGATGGATTTAATCACAAATGGACCAATCCATTTTGTCCTCAACTTCCCAGGAAAAAGATGTAATCGTGAATTATACAAGAGAACCTTTTGACCGACATGAAAGGATTTTCTAAGAATATGTTTATCATGCAAAGTTTTCATCTTATGTTTTGAAATTTTTGCATTTTCAAATGCATCATTTCTCAGCTCCTCTAATTCATCCAATTAAAGCTTTCTATTTTTACCAACCTCGTTTTCATTGTCATTGAATTATCGAATGGCCCAATATGCATGGTGCTCAATCTCAACAGGGAGATGACAAGGCTTTCCATAAACTAGCATATAAGGAGACATTTTTAAAGAGGTCTTATAAGCAGTGCGATATGCCCACAAAGCATCAACTAGTCGTAGGGACCAATCTTTACGATTTGGATTGACTATTTTCTCTAAAATGTTCTTGATCTCCCTATTTGCCAACTCAACTTGGCCACTAGTCTGTGGGTGATAGGGGGTACTAACCTTGTGAATTACACCATATTTTCTCATCAAAATCCCAACGGGCTTGTTACAAAAATGTTTTCCCCCATCACTAATCATAGCTCGGGGCATGCCAAAATGAGAGAAAATATTTTCTTTCAAGAATTTGACCACAACTTGATGGTTATTGGTTCGAGATGCAATGGCCTCCACCCATTTAGACACATAATCAACAGCTACAAGGATGAATTGGTAACCAAATGAGCTTGGAAAAGGTCCCATGAAATCAATCCCCCAACAATCAAATATTTCCAAAACAAGGATGGGGTCAAGGGGCATCATGTTACGCTTAGTGAGGCTACCTAGTCGTTGGCAACGGTCACATGCAACACAGAAGGCATGAACATCTTTAAACATCGTGGGCCAATAAAAACCACACTGCAAGATTTTGGCAATGGTTTTTTTGGAAAAGAAATGCCAACCACAGGCTAATGCATGACAAAAATTAATGACACTTGGAATTTCATGATCAGGGATGCACCACCTAATAATTTGGTTAGGACAATATTTAAATAGGTAGGGGTCATCCCAGAAAAAGGTGCGCACATTGCGCAAGAATTTTTGTTTGTAAAGTTTAGACCAATGAAAAGGAATCTGACTTGTGGCTAGGTAATTTGCTATGTCAGCATACCATGGAGAACCAATGTAGGAGATAGTACCTGCACAAAATAAATTTTCATCAACAAAGAGTTCATTTATTGGAGATTTATCAATTATGGTCTCATAGCTTGAAAGATGAGACAAATGATCAGCCACTATATTCTCTACTCCCTTTTTATCTCGAATTTCAAGGTTAAACTCTTGGAGTAGGAGGATCCATCGAATTAAACGTGGTTTGGCATCTTGTTTTGTGAGCAAATATTTCAATGCTGCATGATCAGTGAAAACAATAACAAGAGATCCAACCAAATAAGACCTAAATTTGTCTAATGCAAAGACCACAGCTAAGAGTTCTTTTTCAGTTGTAGTGTAATTCAATTGAGCATCATTCAAAGTCTTGCTAGCATAATATATGACATGAGGTTTCTTGTCTTTTCTTTGCCCTAAAACAGCCCCAACTGCAAAATCACTAGCGTCACACATCAGTTCAAATGGTAAAGACCAATCAGGAGCTTGCATGATTGGTGCAGTTGTCAACAACCCTTTAAGCTTTTCAAAAGCTTCTTGACATTTTGATATCCAATCAAATTGAACATTTTATGACAACAAGTTACACAATGGTTTGGCAATGGTACTAAAAGAATGAATGAATCTTCGATAAAAACCAGCATGTCCTAAAAAGGATCTCACATCTTTCATAGTCCTAGGGGTAGGTAATTTTTGAATGATTTTCACTTTTGACTTATCTACCTCGATTCCTTTTGAAGAGACAATGTGACCTAAGACAATGCCATGTGTCACCATAAAATGACACTTCTCCCAATTGAGTACAAGATTGCTCTCTTCACATCTTTCAAGGACTTTTTCTAAATGCATTAGACATAACTCATAAGAATCCCCATAAACTGAAAAATCATACATGAAAACTTCCAAAAAATTTTCCACCATATCACTAAAGATACTCATTATACACCTTTGAAAAGTGGCTGGTGCATTACACAAAACAAAAGGCATTCTTCTATAAGCATTAGTACCAAAAGGACAAGTGAAAGTGGTTTTTTCTTGGTCTTCTAAAGAAATCTCAATTTGGTTGTAACCTGAGTATCCATCAAGAAAACAATAGAAAGCTCTTCCAGCTACTCTTTCAAGCACTTGGTCTAAAAATGGAAGCGAAAAATGGTCCTTCCTAGTCACCATGTTCAATTTACGATTATCAATGCATATATGCCATCCAGTTTGGATTCTAGTTGGTACCAGCTCATTATTTTCATTCTTCACTACTGTGACTCCAGATTTTTTAGGGACAACTTGGGTTGGACTAACCCATTTTGAGTTTGCAATAGGGTAAATGATACCTGCATCAAGTAGCTTAAGCATTTCACCTCTCACTACTTCCTTCATGTTTGGGTTCAATTGTCTTTGCATTTGCCTTACAGATTTAGCCTCTTCTTCAAGATAGATTCTATGTGTACATAAAAGAGGGCTAATTCCTTTCAAGTCAGTAATTTTCCACCCAATTGCTTTCTTGTATTTTCTCACCACTCTCAAAAGTTTTTGTTCTTGCTCTATGCTAAGTTGTGATGAGATTACAATAGGATATGATCCATCTTCCCCTAGAAAGGCATACTTAAGATCACTTGGTAAAGGCTTCCTTTCTGGTTTATAAGGCTGGACAAGAGATGCCTCAACTTTCACATAGGGTGAAATCAAAGGCTCAAATGATGGGGTCCATTAACCTATTGACATAATAGGCATTGGATCTAGATAAGTCTCGAGTTCTCTTACTTCCTCATCAACATATTCCAAAGAACTCTTTCATCATGAATTAAAGTTCTCTCCAATGGATCCTTGATCCACACTCTCTCAAAGTGTTCTTGACAAACTATTTGGATCAAATCTACCTCTCTAATGTCCTCATGTTCACCAATTTATTTGGAGACATTGAATATGTTCATCTCCATAGTCATATTCCTAAAAGACAATTTCATCACCCCCATTCCTACAATTAATTAAGGCCTTGGATGTAGCTAGGAAAGGTCTCCCTAAAATGATTGGGATAGGAGCATTAGAACCTTGAATTGGTGCGGTGTCTAACACTACAAAATCAACAGGAAAGTAGAATTTATCTACTTGGACCAACACATCCTCAACGATACCCCTGAGAATCTTGATTGACCTATCAGCTAATTGAAGGGTGATTCGAGTAGGCTTGATTTCTCCTAAACCTAATTGTTCATCAACAGTGTAGGGTATTAAATTCACACGTGCTCCTAAATCCAACAAAGCTTGATCTATCTTATGACTTTCAATAATGCATGAAATGGTAAGACAACCACGATCTTTGTATTTAGTAGAGGTCTTAAACTGGATGATGGCACTGACATGTTCAGTCTGAAAAGCTCTTTCTTTCACATTCAATCTCCTTTTGACTGTGCATAAATCCTTAAGAAACTTTGCATAAGATGGAACTTGTTTAATTGCATCCAGGAGTGGAATATTGACTTTCACTTGTTTGAACAATTTATAGATTTTTGAGTTCATAAGATCTTGTTTAGGTTTCCCTAACCTTAGTGGAAATGGTGCTCTAGGAACAAATTCTAAATCACTCACTTTAACTCTAATTTTTCTTGAATCATCTCCTTTCTCATTTATCTCACCTTCTTTGTCACTCAAACTCTCATTTGTCACTTGTGTTTTGATTCCCTCTTCACATTCTCTAGATTTCTCCTCCACAATACCTGTAGGAATCCTAAAACCTATACCTTTGTCAATAATCTTTCCACTTTTAAGAGTAGTGATGGCTTGGACTTGTTCATGGTTTGAAGGTTCACTAGGTGAAGATTCACTCATATGGACCTGACCTCTAGGATTGGGCATTGGTTGAGCTAGGATTTTTCCCTTCTTTTGAATGCTTAGTGATTGAGTCAACTTAGTTAGTTGACTTCGAATGTCATCTAAGGTCCTATTGGTCTGATCTTGAAATTTATAAGCTTGGTTGTTGATTCCTCCTTATGTTTGCATGAATTGTTAAAGAGTATCCTCTAGGGATCTCTTATGAGGTGGTTGGTATGTGTTATGTGTGGGAGCATGAAATGGTTAGGGTGGAGGTTGAAATGTTTGAGGTACTGAAGAGCCCTCATTTCTCCATCCAAAATTTGGATGGTTCCTCCATCCAGGATTATAGGTCTCAGAGTAGGGATTGCCTACTTGGTTTGGAAATGGCTTTCTAACATTACTTGAATCAGAAGTTTGGCCATATAGCACTTCCTTGAAGGCTGGAATGGTAAGACACTCAATTGTCCTATGCCCTTTGCTCTCACAAACAACACAACTTTCCTCTTATTGTTCACTCATGACATGTATTTTCTTAATCTCAGGAGACTCTACTTTCCTAGCCAATGAGGCTAATCTAGCATTAAAGTCATCAGTCTCTTTCAATTGAAACTTCTCACTTGAATGAGAAATGGTGTTTCTAGACTCAACATGAACTGGGAGAGAAGTCTCCCATTGCTTTGTGTTTTCAGCCAATTGATCAAAAAATTCAAAGGCCTCACTTGGTTCTTTGTCATAAAACTCACCATTACACATGGTTGACACTAGCTTTTTAAAATCTACGGTAAGAGAGTCATAGAAGAAACTCACTAACCACCATATCTCAAAACCATGGCCTTTCCCAAGCTTGGTGAAATGACTCATTTGGACTACAAGAAAAATTCATCATTTGACGTGTAAGGCTGTTGTCCTATGAGTGGGAAGTATTTTTTCAAAAATTTAGCTTGCATTTCCCTCCATGTACCTATAGACCTAGGATGCAGGGAGTTTAGCGAAAGCTTGACTTTATCCTTTAGAGAGAATGGGGATAATTTCAGCCAAATAGTTTCTTTAGTGCATGTTCTATCAATAAAAGTATTACATACCTCTTCAAAGTTCTTAATGTGTATATATGGACTTTCCGAATCCATACCATGATATGTGGGAAGAAGCTGGATCATGCCTGGTTTCAAATTGAAAGCTTGTTGGTTCAGAGGCAAGATAATACATGAAGGTGTATTTTATTTAGCTGGGTGAAGATACTCTCTAAGAGTTCGAAAATTAGGTTGATCATTGAATTGTGGAGGTCCATTACCTTGAACACTCCCTTCACCCTCTATATCTTCAACATTAGCCATGATGAAAAAATAATAATAATATAACAATTATATGAATATGAAAAAAAGGAGAAGAAAAAAAAAAGATTGCAAATAAAAGTAAATGAAATGTAAAAGATAAAGTAATAGCTAAAAAATACAACAAATTAGAAAATTCACACTTCAACTAATAAGCAATATTAACAATAATAACAAGCATGAATAAAGAGACGGTAATACCAGCCAAGTACTTTAAACAATACATATAACATTAAAAAAACAATTATAACAAGCATGAATAAAGAGGCGGTAATACTAGCCAAGTACTTCAAACAATAAATATAAGAAAAATAATCACAATAAAACAATAAAAACAAATAAAATAATCAAGAGGCGGTAAAACCAACCTTCTAATATAAACAATAAATATAACATTAAAAGAAAGATGGTTGAACCAAAAAAAAAACACTAACAATTAGTAGTCCAACAGTCCAATATCTGAAAAGTTAAGGTTAATTTTTTTTGGGGCGTTAAAACCAGCCATTTGATTTTTTTTTCAATTTTTTGTCGGCGGTAAAACCAACCAATTGATTTTATATATATATATATATATTTGTTTTTTCCAATAATTAAATCTAAATTTGTTACCTTTGCTTGCTAGCTCCCCGGCAACGGCGCCAAAATTGCTTGACCGCTTTTTATGATCGGCTTGTTTTAACTCGCAAGTGCACGAGTGTGCGATGTAGCAATTAACTCGGTAAGATCGAGGTCATATCCACAGAGAGCTAGATCTGGAAATTAAGCTAGGTAACAAAAAAAAAACTCAAGAGAAATTAAATTAACAATAACTTGGTTGAAAATAATTGATGGATTTGTTTTCACAGATGAAAAAGTGTAGATAGATTTTAAAAGACAAGAAAAATTAAGACTTGGTCCAAATCAATTTTTATGGTGATGTATTGGTGATTTCTTCAACATATATAAGATAACTCACCTAATATTAACGATAGGGATATTAGATCGGAAGATATTACAATGAAGTTTAGAAAGATGAAAATTGATTATTGCTTAAGAATGAACAAGTACTTTCATATTAAGTAAGACATTGAATCAAGCAATCTCTATACCAAAACTAAAGTTTGTGCATAAAAATTCAAGATTATAACATTACCTAAATTATTTCTAAAATTTCTTTGCAATAATAAATCATTCATGAAGAAAATAAGAAGATAAACATTAAGATTCATTCATATCTTAAGGAACTCACCTCAATCACCATCATCCTTGATTCGGATCCAAGAAAGAGATTAACCGATCATGATTTTATATAAGAACAACTTCAATAAACATGAAATAACTTGAATCAAACTGAAATAATACATTTTACAAACTAAAGAACCAAAATCTATAAAGAAGAACACAACACAATTTCAAAAAAAATTCAGACATAAATCTAACTCTAAATTTGGACAGCAATTTGACCCTTTTAGAAGCCTCCTCTCGAGATGTCTATTAGAGACATAATTATAGGCAATTCTGTCACCTTTCCAGATCATTAAAGAACAGCTCATTTGGACACCTGAGTCAAACGTTATGGGGAAAACACTAGAAAGTGTTCTGAAACATCAAATCAGGACAGCTTTGCAACCACTTTGGTGCACGTTTTTCTTCCTCATTTATGAGTTATCTCTTTCTTCTTTTTGACCCAAAAAATGTAAAAATATCCCCTCCAGCTTTCCATCCATGTGCTTGCCTTCTTGGATCAATGAATTACCCAAAATAAATCAATTGTTGTTGTGTGGACATGTAAGATCATGAATTGTTTTTTAGCTGATTTAAAGGTTTATTTAGGGCTGATTTGGGGCTAAATTTAAGCATTACATAAGTATACAAATATACATGTTATTTAGGCTAAGATTGACATTGAAACCTTGAGTTTTTAATGGTTGAAGTTTGCACACAACATAAGGCAAGTTTGGGCTTGGAATAGATCATACGATATTCTTTTCTAGAATTGGAATAGAATTGATTTTTGGGACAAATTTGGAGAACTTATTTGAACCAAGATTTGCTTCAATCTTCAATTAAATGTATCTTCAATTCTTTGTTCTGAATTCCGATGTTGAATTTCCTGATTTAATTCATTTAAGCTCCAAAAACCTATCGAAATATTAAAACAAACTTCATTACTAAAAAACACATCAATTATTATAAAAAGACTAAATAAAAAAATAAATACATATGTAAAATAAGAGACTTAATGATACTTTTGATGCACAATCACCTATTCATAAAGTTTAGAATATGCATTTTTTAGTTCATTGTATAACATTTTAGAAATAAAAGTAAATATAAAAATTACAAAGAGTATAATATTTATTATACCTTTACTTCTTCATCATATATATCTTTCGACATTGTAATCATCTTTAAACAATCAACCCAGCCAAAGCCACTTTTATTTTTAAGTTTGGTTATTGTTTCCTAGTCTTTTTTCACAATCTTGAGATAATTGTCCATATGTTGAGGCTTACATTACATGTTGAACTTTTGACTAATTTTTGTAGCCACCTGAATAAAAGATTCTGCTTTAAAGTTGGAAGAAGGTTTGCTTCCTTTAAGTGCATCCTCAGCTAATATCTCAAGTAACATGTGTGACATAGATTTTAAAAGACAAGAAAAAGTAAGACTAGGTCCAAATCAATTTTCATGGTGATGTATTGGTGATTTCTTCAACATATATAAGATAACTCAACCTAATATCAACGATGGTGATATTAGATCAGAAGATATTACAATGAAGTATAGAAAAATAAAAATTGATTATTGCTTAAGAATGAACAAGTACTTTCATATTAAATAAGACATTGAATCAAGCAATTTATATATCAAAACTAAAGTTTGTGCATAAAAATTCAAGACTATAACATTACCTAAATGATTTCTAAAATTTCTTTGCAATAATAAATCATTCATGAAGAAAATAAGAAGATAAACATTAAGATTCATTCATATCCTAAAGAACTCACCTCAATCACCATCATCCTTGATTCGGATCTAAGAAAGAGATTAGCCAATCATGATTTTATTTAAGAACACTTCAATAAACATGAAATAACTTGAATCAAACTGAAATAATAAGTTTTACAAACTAAAGAACCGAAATGCATATGAAAGTTGTAGCCCTATGTCTTACCTTTCCATCTATATAAAGTAGACCTAAATCTGAGATCTATAACTCCAGATATGACCCAATTACCGAACAGTGTTCCAGTTTGGATTGCACCGACATCTCTTTTCTAAGTTTGATCATCTCTTTGCCTTTGCAATTGAAGTTCTTAAAGTCATCAATCAATCCTTTCATTTATGTGATAGGCCTACATTTAAAATGGACATTTACCGCAAATTAAAGGTATCTTATATTATTAGATAGATTATTATAAAATATACTTTAGTTAAGGAGTTATCAATACTTGACAATTAACACGACGAAAAAATTAATGTCTTCTCCCAAGTGCAGGAGTGTCGAACTAATAAATAACATAGTAATACCGAGGTCGAACCACAAGGAGGTTAATTGTATAAATTATAAATAACAATAATACAACAACAACAACAATAGTAGTAGTAGTAGTAATTATAATAAAGAAAAAGAAGGAGAAAAAGAAAGAAAAAGATAAGAACTTTGAGATGGAATATTAATGTAATGATTAAACAATGATAATAATAAATGTCAAGGTTAGAGGATCCACTAATGGTATGTCAAACAAGTATAGTATAAACTCTTATTATTCAATTGAAAACCACACACAAATGAGGTTCCAATTAGATTATAGATTGTTAACATGATTACATTAGTCATCTTATTCGATTAATGCTAATAATTGTAAATTTCATCAAGCATTCATGATTATAACTTATGTTAACAACAAATCAAGTTCTTTTTATAGCTCAGGTGTCGGTTATACCATACAGTATGTGCTATGAAAGTTAACAACAAATCAAGTTCCTTTTATAATGTATGTTATACAATATAAATCAAGATTAATCATTTAACAAGCAAAGTATTAAAGAGTGAACGAGATAACAAATATAAAACATGTTAGTATCAAACATTAAAGTCCATATTAAGTTTACACTATACTTATTCTTACACTATTGGTGTAACCTTTTCACCTTGATATAACAAACTTAGCTAGACATAATGTAAGAAAGAAAAGTAAATAAACAAAATAAAAACATAAATAAGATTAGAGTTAACAAAGCAAAGGAAAGAAATAGAAAGGCATAAACTTGATATTAATGAAAGCAAAGCATAAACATTACAAAAAATACAAAGAGAGAAAGCAAGAGCATGATCTCGATCTGGAAACCAAGATGCCTAAATGCATGGCAAATGCCTCATTTTATAGGAAAAAATTGAAAACTATTGATTTGATGAATAATTAATGAGTGGGTGACCAACTCTTAACTTGGTGACAATCCTTATCTTCTCTTGTCTTCCCAAAACATCATTGATAATGTCAAAATTGGAGCCACTTGAAACGTGAAAGTTATAGAAAATTATCTCATCTTTCTTATGTAAAAAATTCAGCTCATTTTGACTTCTAGAACTCTAGATATAGCCAAAAAACTGAACAGTACTTGGGTTGGAGGACAGATTCGGGCTTCTTTATTGTTGCAACAATTTGGACTTGAAAATGATCTTTTTAGATTTAGGCTCTATATGAAACTTGTAGGCCTAAATCTTACCTTTCCATCCATATAAAGTAGTCCTAAATCTATCATCTATAGCTTCAGATATGACCCAATTACCGAACAGTGTTTTGGTTTGGATTGCACCGACATCTCTTTTCTAAGTTTGGCCATCTCTTTATCCTTTCAATTTCAGTTCTTAAATTCATCAATCAATCCTTTCATTTATATGATAAGCTTGCATTTAAAATGAATATTTACCATAAATTCAAGGTATCTTATATTATTAGATATATTATTATAAAGCATGCTTTAGTTAAGGAGTTATTGATACTGCAAGTGCAAAATGATGATATAAAACCTTGATAAAAATACACTTTTAAGTATCAATCACAACCCCTAACAGCTTATTACTAGTCCCTAGTAATCAAAGCAGTAAAATACTTTGCAAATTCCATAAAGCAAGGTAGTCATCATTTAACTTTCATTAATCTATTCAGATAAACAAACTCTCATTAAATTTATATACCTACCCAATACCTCTTAACAAGATATTCATAAACCTTTCTTTTGTGCTCAATGCATCAACATATAATTATGTGACTTTTCTTGGAAGAAAATAAAATTTTTTGTTCAAATATTTAAGGTTAACTTCCTTGAGTTGAGATTATTATTTTTATATTCTTCTATTTTCATTTTATGTATATATAATTTAAAACATCATGCATCTTTAACCTATGTAACCAACTTTTAGCTAATGACTCCTAGACTAGTTGGTCTTAGGGCATTAGGTGTTAAGACACCCCTACGAGCTTAGTAACTCAGGTCGCAGATACTGATATGTAGATAGTGCAATGTTTGATTCCCTTAAGCTTTTCTCCTCAACCAATGTAACAAGTGTTGGGCCAATAGCTCCCAAGTCCGTTGACTTTAGGATATTAGGTGTTAAAACACCTCTTCAGGCTTAATTGCTTAGGTTAGGGAGGCTATGAAACCAAACTTATCTATATTTTTATTATTATCATTTTTTTTATTTTTTCCTTTTTTCTTTTTTTAATTATATGTTATCCCTTTCCCTTAATTGTTACCTTTAACAAAAGAACATAAATAATGTAATAATCCAATATGCAACCCATAATCATATGTTTAAAGAGTGTGTGTGTAAATTAAGGTTTAAGAATACATGTTAAATAAGTATATGAGCATAATTAAGTGATAACAATACGAGAGTTTATAAATCTGAATATTTCAAGAAGTATTATGATAGACCTTATTATCAATGATTACTAAGATGCGTCTCAAGAGTCATAAAAAGTTCTTCTTACTTTGCCATCATAGTAACAACAATTTTGCAAATGCTTTATGAAATAGAAAACACAGTTTTTTTTTAACAACTACCCTCTCCTCCCAACTAAAACGAGACATTGTCCTCAATGTTTAAAGGTAGAAAGATAGATTATAGAAAATATCACCTGAAATAATGAATATTGACAAACCTAAAGCACATTGAAACAAATATAAGAAACAACAAAACACAATAATAAAACCAAAAGACACAAAGATTTATAAATGGAGGCTCAAATCCAATCTAAGCTTTTTACGACTTCTCTTAGTTGACCAATTTATGCGACTCATGGAAGGATCAATTATAGAAATGAAAAATTATAGTTGGTCAATCAATTGTTCAATAGTGGCAGCAGAGATTATGATTTGTAGTTTAAAGATGTTAGAAATTCCTGTTCCACAGTATGATCAAGAAAAGACAACAACTTATCATAATAACCATTAACCATTAACATTTAACAAACCTATGGGTTTATGGTGAATGTACAGTTGGGCCCAAAAGGAAATATGAAAGATCTCTTCCAATATGCCTAGACCACTTGGTAAAGCAATGAAGGCATCAACATGGTTAAACATTACATTCATTCGAGTTGATATTATGAAGACCTAAAGTTCCTCTCCAATTGTTTTTCTAATGATGTCTCCTTGTGCTAAAGCTTCGAGGACGACCCCTAAAACTTGACTACCTCCTAAAAATACAGCTATTGACACACCAATCATTGATTGGTGTGATGTCAGATGTCGAATTTATTGTCACTTTTGACAAAAGATCCGCATCAACATTTTCAGTGCGTTTTTCATTCGTGATTTCTTCCTCAGAATAAATCATTTATAAATCTTCAAATTTATCCAACTTATTTTTACTTAAAGTAAATTCAAGTTGATCATAAACTAATTTGTTATGTGATCTACTTCTTTTATATCATTATCATCTCCAGGTTGCTTGCAAATGTTGAAAATATTCATCTCCAATGTCATGTTTCCAAATGATAGCTTCATCAATCCATTCCTATAATTAATCAATGCGTTAGAAGTTGCAAGAAACGGACGTCCTAAAATAACAGGAAATGAATTACATGCTTCAATAGGTTGTGTGTCCAAGACAACAAAATCCACAAAATAAATGAATTTATCGACTTGTACTAACACATCTTTAATTATTCCTGTAGGCACTTTTACAGATCTATTAGCAAGTAAAAGAGATATAGAAGTTGGTTTGAACTTACCTAGATTGAGACATTGAAAAACTGAATATGGAAGTAAATTCACATTAGCACCAAGATCAAGTAAAGCTCTTTCAATTTTATGTTCTCCAATAAAGCAAGAAATTGTAGGACAACCAAGGTCTTTATATTTCAAAGTATTATTGTTCTGAAGAATAGCACTTACTTGTTCGGCTAAAAAGACTTTCTTTTTCACATTTACTTTCCTCTTCACATTGCATAGATCTTTCACAAATTTAGCATAGAATCCAACAAAGGTATATTGATTCTTACATGTTTGAAAGTTTCAAAAATTTCAAAGTTGTGATTCACTTTTCTTTGTTTGAAGATGTTAGAAATTCCTGTTCCACAGCATGATCAAGAAAAGACAACAACTTATCATAATAACCATTAACATTTAACAAACCTATAGGTTTATGGTGAATGTGTAGTTGGGCCCAAAAGAAAATATAAAAGATCTAGTTCAATATGCCTAGACCACCTGGTAAAGCAATGAAGGCACCAACATGGTTAAACATTGCATTCATTCGAGCTGATATTGTAAAGACCTGAAGTTCCTCTCCAATTGTTTTTCCAATGATGTCCCTTAGTGCTAACGCTTCAGGGACGACCCATAAAACTTGACTACCCCTAAAAATGCAACTATTGACACACCTCCTATTAATCCAAGACTGCCTCCCTTATATACTAAATGAATATTTTCCTTAGCTAGCACTTGACCAAGATGATTTGTTGATTTTAAAAACTCCTTTTCTTTCCCTAGACTAGATCTACCAAAAACATAAATATTTCTGATATGATGACTTGAGGAACTTACCATTTCTACACACTTTTGTATTTGTTGAATGTATGGGTAGAGCAGGAATGAAAGAAAGGAAGAGAGGATTTTATGGATGAGAAATTAGAAAGGCAATCATACCACCTATATGTAGGCCAACTAGAGTCTTACACACACACTCTCTCACTCTCTTTATTTATTTATTTATTTACTTTTGAAAAAGTATGTGTATGTACAAGTAGTTGTGATTGTGGCTTATATCTTCCCTTGGTTTTACGTCCAAGAATAGCTTAAACGCCTTCTATAGGTCAGGGATAGGCTTCCCATCTAGTTTTCTTAAAAACTAGCAAACAAGGTCTTTTTTAGTCAGATTCCCAAGACTAAGTCGATCATGTTATTTATGAAATAGTGGCCATAAATCATGAATTGCATGATGCACATCTCCACTATGATGCATCTCAAGAGTCAATAGAAGTTTATCTAAAGACTTCTTACTTAGGCCATCCTTAATGAATTGTATTTTATCTTCACGGTTTATAGATACCATTACTAAAGAATGACATTGTCTATTACAAGTCCATCTAGCACATCGATGATAGACTTTCAGTCATTTTGCACGATGTTTCTTTGCAAAAGTGTTTTTACCAGTTTCAGACATTTGTGTGAAATGGAGTTAGAGTACTCACCTGATAATCGAACCTTTGCTTCAATCAACCAGCGAATATCTTCAACAATTCCATGATTCATTAACAATCTCAATCTTGCACATCTACATAGTAACTTTTTGTAATTGCATTCTGAGGCAGAGTGGGAAATACTTTTTTAATTTTTCAAGATTAGTGTCTATTTTCAAATGAGAATTGGAAGAGAGATTCAAAGAATTGCACAAATATATACATAGATATTAGTTATTGTGGGAAATTGAAAAAACTAACTTATGTCAAGAAGTACCGTTATCCACCATTTGACCGAGGTGAGAAAAACTAGCAAAAATCACTCAAAAAGAAACATAAAAACAATGTGAGAAAAACAAAATAATCAACCTTTATCTACAAAATCATTCAAACCAGTTGATTTATTTTTACTAGGAGAATTATCAAAGTAAGCTTTCAAACGATGTCCATTTTCCTTAAAAACATTGTCATTCATTGAATTCTCAATATTACATGCCCCATAAGGATTGCTCTATCTTGATCTTAGCTTTCTAGGGAATGAATAGAGTTGAGAATTATAAAACAAAACTTTTTGACCAGTATCAACTTTTTGATAATTTTCACAAGTTTTGAAGAATGCATACATGGCCTTAAACATAGTGGGCCAATAAAATCCATTTTGAAAGATTTTTGTAGCTGTCTTTTTTTTTATGAGAAATAACTTTCATATGCTTTAGAATGATAAAGTTTAATGACACTACTTACCTCATTGTCAGGAATGAATCTATGAAATATTTGATTAGGACAATATTTGAATAACTAAGGGCCATCATATTAAAAATTCTTCACTTTGTTTAAAAGCTTTTCTTTGTCTTGGGTACTCCAATCAGCTGACAAATCTTCTAAAGTAAGAAAATTGATATTTTTATCATACCAAGGCATTGGATTAAGAGAAAAAGAAACTAAGGATTCATTAGGAAAGTAATCATCGATTGGTGTGATGTCAAATGTCGAATTTATTGTCACTTTTGATGTTGCGATGTCGTGGTCACACAAATTAATTACCCTAGCTTAAAACACAACACATAAGATAGTATAGAGCAAGCAAGGGGTCAATCCCACAAGGAAGAGTTAGCTTAAATTTTTATGTTATACGTTATGCAATTGGGGGGGTTTTGATTTGTAATGATCTAAACTATGGAAGAAATTAAACTAGCAAACAAAATCAATTGAACTCAAAATTTATCAAGAAAACAAAACTTGTTTGCAAACCACACATCCACCAACAGAAATTAGAACCGATCCTTGAAACAAAACTATAATTTATATTCTAAATTTTTATCTTTTCTTAATGTTGGTTAATTAACAGATCCGCCATATAACTAACCCTAACCAACAAACAATCACAATGTCCACATTAATGATTTAGTTCAATGGCAACCCTAAGAACTAGATATTTGAGTGTTCTCCCTAAGTTTAATAATGTAGTTCTGCCATAATTATCAAGCTTAGTTGCTTCACAAGTTCATACATCACAACTCCAGTTTTGATATCAAACTTAACAATAAATTGTTCACAATAATAACTTAGAGTTCCACTCTAGCAATTATCAATAACAATCATAGAAAATATGTATAGGAAAACAATCATACTTATTCATAATATAAACTGAAAATAAAAGGAAGAATAAATCTCACGCTTCTTGAAATCCAAAGGTTTGTTGTGTCCTTGCAACCAAGAAAAGAGCTTAGCCTTCCATAACTATTGAACAACTACTCTTAAAGAATAAAGAGAACATGACTTTTTAGGTTTGTAGAGGAGAGGATTTGTGTTTCTTAACTTCTGGTTGCTGCCCCCTTCTCTCCTCTATCTCTTTCTTTTTATATGCTAAGAAACCCTAGTTTCTAATTTACAAAGTAGTCCTCCCTTAAGTTGACAATTGACATTTAAATAGTTCAATAACTATTTTCCCTAAAAAAGAGAAATAGCCTTGCATGAAATCTTCAAACTCTGACTTAGAGGAGATAAATTGCTCATATAAAAACTTGGATGACGGTTTAGAAGCTTCGAAACGTAATTTGGACTCATTTCTTCACGAAACCTGATTGTTGGCAGAATTCAGTTGTCATCTTTGAAAAATCATATCTCCCTCATCTGACTTCATTTTTGGATGAAATTTGGAGCATTTATATACTTTAAGTTAGAAATCCAAAAAAATTTAGTTTGTATAAATTGGACTTCTATAGCTCCAGATATTGAATTTTGAATAGACAAAGGTCAATAGTGGCAGAATGCAAGATTTGACTTTGAAGGATGTGATTTCCATGCTCTTCCCCTTTTTATTTTTCTTGCATTACATTTCTAGAAAGGTATGGATGTTAGCTTTTTAGTGCCACTAGAATCACTTCATTTCAATCTTTAGAACTCATGCTCTACACAAAACATCGACTGAACATCAAATCTGTCAATTATCTCCAATTTACTCCCTTTTGCATTTTTCATCCAAAAGTGCCTTCAAAACATAAAACAAAGAATATCAAGGCATTTTACATATAAAACATGGACAAAACATTAGGTAAATATGGGTGAAACTATCGAATAATATGGTTACATCAAATACCCCCACACTTAGCTCTTTCTCGTCCTCAAGAAAGGATAAATAAAATTAAATTGAAGATAACCATGATCAATCTCTTAATCTCCCATCAATGTCTAAGAGTACAAGCATTATAAATAAGAATATAATAAAAAAAGATAAAATAAATAATTCTTTATGAATTTGTTTACATGCAAACTTCAAAATTCAATCAACGTCGGGATTTAAATGAAATCTATGTCATGCCAAAGTGATAGGTCTTCTCATTGATATACACTCTAACACTCATATGTTTAGGATTTATGTGTTTAAATCTCTCAAATTCAATTAAAGAGTATGTTCTACTATAAGCTTGCTTTTCAATCTCATCTCCATTACTAACATATTACAAACAATACATGAATCAAAAGGTTTTATTTTCTGGTTGTAATGGGGCTAAGGTTAAGGTGAGGTAAAAGAGAGTAAAAGAAAAGGTTCAAATCAAAGAAAGTAGAGCATTCTGAAAAATGATATTTCAAACAATATATTCCATCAAAGCTCATAAATTTTTCATCTTTAATCACCAATACTTAACTCCTTTTGATTTTAAGCTCTTTTAACATGAAATCTTAAGAACATAAAGGAACATTTTTTTTCTTTTTTTTTGTAATTTTACCCATCTTTTCATCAAGCATCACTTCTTCTGTCTTTTCACATAATTTCCAACCATAATTCCATGAAGTATCACAAATACATGCTCTACTAATCCTTGGTCAGGGGAAAAGGAATATATATATATATAAAGTTAAGGCTTATACATGGATAAAGCAAAGAAAAGATAAACAAGCTCAAAAGGGGTTCACTAAGGATAATATGCTCTAGGTTGGCTTTTTGGTTCAAGTGCTTTAAAATTCCTATTGCCTTTATCATCTTCATGTATATTTGTAATGGAATATAATCTCAATAAGATATGAAGCAAGTTCTAAAGATACATATCATTGAGAGAATGCACACTCAAAGAATACAATGTTGAAGGCTCAAAAACATGCAGTGGTATAACGCTATAAAATCAACATGGCATATTCTCAAAGTCAATCCCTAAACTAATTAAACCTTAAAATTTGCATGCATACTCTTTCATTTGATTTATATCTTCATCTATCTCAATTAATTCTCATACATAATACTCATATTCTCAAAAACCAATAGGAGTTAAAAAGATCAAACATAATTGTTTTTTTAAGAACAACAAAGAAAACTAAAATAAAAAAATAAAAATTCTTTCAATAACCCCACACTTAAAACACAACATTGTCCTCAATGTTGAAATAAAAGCAAAGGAACATAAGAGAATGACAGAAAATAAATTAAAATACAAAAAAGTAAAAGATAAGGAAAAAGAAAGTAAATCTGATTTTTCTTTTTGTGTGTTGGGTTGCCTCCCAATAAGAACTTTTGTTTTATGTCATTGGCTTGACATGTGGCATGCTCATTCTTCATAGATTGGTTCAGCTAACTCTACAGAAGCGGTGAGTTCTACCGTCCAACCTTCATAGAAAGGTTTCAAATGATGTCCATTGACCTTGAGTACTTTGCTGGTTTCTAAACTTGTAATTTCAACTGCACCATAAGGAAAAATATTAGAAACAACAAAGGGTCCAATCCAACGAGAGCGCAATTTTCTAGGAAAAAGTTTCAAACGCGAATGATAAAGAAGGACTTTGTCCCCAGCATGAAATTCCTTTCTTGTAAGCATTCGGTTAAGAAGATTCTTAGTCTTTTCTTTGTAAATCCTTGCATTCTCGTAAGCATCATTTCAAATTTCTTCCAACTCTTGCAGTTGCAATTTTCTTGCAATCCCAGCAGCATCATAATCCATGTTGCATTGTTTAATGGCCCAAAAAGTTTTGTGTTCAAGCTCCACCGGTAGATGACATGTTTTCCTATAAATCATTCTATAAGGTGACATTCCTATAGGTGATTTATAAGCAGTCCTATAAACCTAAAGTCCATCTCTAAGGCGTGGACTCCAATCTCGTCGGTTAGGTTGCACTATTTTCTCCAAAATAAACATGATTTCTTGATTGGAAATTTCAGCTTGGCCATTCGTTTGCAGATGATAAGTTGTGGATGTTCGATGAGTCACATGATATTTGCGTAGCAATGCTTCCATGGAACGATTGCAGAAATGAGTGTCATGATCACTAATGATAGCTTTAGGGATGCCAAACCTATCAAATATGTGAGTCCTGACAAAATCTAAAATAACCTTATCATCGTTAGTTCGTGTGGCTTTCGTCTTAATCCATTTGGACACATAATCAACAGCAAGAAGAATATAAAGATTTGCAAAAGAAGAAGGAAATGGACCCATAAAGTCAATACCCCAAACATAAAAAATTTCACTTACAAGAATATTTGTTAAAGGTATTTGATTTTTATGAGTGATATTACCTATTGTTTGGCATTTTTCACATGATTTGCAGAAGTGATATGCATCTTTAAAAATGGAAGGCCAATAGAAACCACTTTCAAGTACCTTATGGGCTGTTCTTTTTGCTCTAAAATGCCCATCACAAGAATGAGAATGATAAAAAGTGAGAATGGAATGAAATTCATCCTGTGGTACACATCTCTTTACTACTTGATCCACACAAAATTTCCACAAGTAAGGAGTATCCCAAAAATAATATTTAGCATCAGCTCGTAACTTGTCCTTTTGGGATGTAGACAAACCTGGAGGGAATTCTTTGGTGACTAAATAGTTCACTAAATTAGCATACCATGGTCTTGTAGAGGAGTGCAACATATACAACTGTTCATCAGGAAATGTTTCTCTTATTGTTTTAGTTGGAATATCCTCGGTCCTCAATCGACTCAAATGATCAGCCACATGGTTCTCCTTCTTCTTCAAAAGATACCTGAGAGCTGCATGGTTAGTAAAAAAATGACTTTTGTACCAAGTAGATATGACCTAAATTTTTCAAGAGCAAACACCACTGCAAAAACTTCCTTTTTAATTGTATGGTAATTGCATTGTGCTCCATCCAACATGCGAGAAGCGTAGGCGATAACGTCTAAATTCTTCCCAATTCTTTGCCCAAGTGACATGATGAAAAGATTGATGTCTTCTCCCAAGTGCAGAAGTGTCGAAGTAATAAATAACCCGGCAAGACTGGGGTCGAACCACAGGGAGGTTATTGTACAAATTATAAATAAGAACAATACAACAACAACAATAATAACAATAACAACAATAACAGTAATAACAACAACAACAACAACAACAACAACAACAATAATAATAATAATAATAATACTAGTAGTAGTAGTAGTAGTAGTAGTAGTAATAATAATAAAGAAAGAGAAGAAGATGATGATGATGAGAACTTGGAGATAGAATATTAATGTAAGGATTAAATAGTGATAATATCAAATGTCAAGGCTAGAGGTTCCACTAATGGTATGCCAAACAAGTATAGTATAAACTCTTATTGTTCAATTGGAAACCATACATAAAGGAGGTTCCAATCAGATTATAGATTGTTAACATGATTACATTAGTCATCTTATTCGATTAATGCTAATACTTATAAATCTCATCAAGCATTCATGATTATAACTTATGTTAACAACAAATCAAGTTCCTCTCATAGCTCAGGTGCCGGTTATACCATATAGTATGGGCTATGGAAGTGCCAAGCATTTGTTGTACTAATTGTTATACAACATAAATAAAGATTAGTCATTTAACAAGCAAAGTATTAAAGAGTGAACAAGATAACAAATATAAAACATGTTAGTATTAAACATTAAAGTCCATATTAAGTTTATACCATACTTATTCTTACACCATTAGTGTAACCTTTTCACCTTGACATAATTAACTTAGCTAGACATAATGGAAGAAAGAAAAATAGATAAACAAAATAAGAACATAAAAGTTAACTAAAGAAAGGAAAGGAAATGAAAGGCATAAACTTGATATTAATGAAAACAAAGCATAAAGAATACAAAGAGAGAAAACAAGAGCATGATCTTGATCTGGACACCAAGATGCCTAAATGCATGGCAAATGCCTCCTTTTATAGGCCAAAATTGGGAACTATTGATTTGATGACTAATTGATGAGTAGATGGCCAACCCTTGACTTGGTGACAATCCTTATCTTCTCTTGTCTGCCCAAAACGTCATTGATGACGTCAAAATTAGAGCCACTTGAAAACATGAAAGTTCTAGGCAATTGTCTCAGCTTTCTTGTGTAAAAAATTCAGCTCATTTCGACTTCTAGAACTCCAGATATGGCCAAAATACTGAACAGTGCTCGGGCTGGAGGACAGATTCGGGCTTCTTTGTTGTTGCAATAATTTGGACTTGAAAATGGCCTTTTTAGATCTTGGGCTCCATATGAAAGTTGTAGGCCTATGTCTTACCTTTCCATCCATATAAAGTAGACCTAAATCTGAGATCTATAGCTCCAGATATGACCCAATTACCGAACAGTGTTCCGGTTTGGATTGCACCGACATCTCTTTTCTAAGTTTGATCATCTCTTTGCCTTTGCAATTGAAGTTCTTAAAGTCATCAATCAATCCTTTCATTTATGTGATAGGCCTGCATTTAAAATGGACATTTACCACAAATTAAAGGTATCTTATATTATTAGATAGATTATTATAAAATGTACTTTAGTTAAGGAGTTATTGATACTTTAAGTGGAAAATGATGATATGAAACCATGATAGAAATGCACTTTTGAGTACTAATCACACCCCCCAACTAGCTTATTACTAGTCCTTAGTAATCAAAGCGTTAAAATAAAAAGACAATTTGCAAATTCCACAAAGC
>SRLM01000754.1:52515-68578 GCA_015708895.1 Populus ilicifolia
GGCATCTTTACAGGCTTGATCAAACACAAAATCCACTTCTTTGGCTAATAATCTGCACAAAGGTGCTATAATCTTCGAGAAATCTTTGATAAACCATCGATAGAAACCTGCATGACCTAGAAAAGAACGAACTTCCCTCACGCATGAGGGTTAAGGCAATGATGAAATAACATCTATCTTAGCTTTATCAACTTGTAATCCACGTGAAGACACAACATGCCCAAGAACTATTCCTTTTTCTACCATAAAATAACACTTTTCATAGTTCAAGACAAGGTTTNCCGCATAGTTACTCGCATCACACATTATCTCAAAAGGTTCATCCCAATTTGGTGGTTGGATGATAGGGGCAGATGTGACACATCTCTTAAGCTCATTATGGGCATCTTTACAGGCTTGATCAAACACAAAATCCACTTCTTTGGCTAATAATCTGCACAAAGGTGCTATAATCTTCGAGAAATCTTTGATAAACCATCGATAGAAACCTGCATGACCTAGAAAAGAACGAACTTCCCTCACGCATGAGGGTTAAGGCAATGATGAAATAACATCTATCTTAGCTTTATCAACTTGTAATCCACGTGAAGACACAACATGCCCAAGAACTATTCCTTTTTCTACCATAAAATAACACTTTTCATAGTTCAAGACAAGGTTTGTTTCAACGCACCTTTTTAGGATCAAAGATAAATTTCCTAGACATTTATCAAAAGAATCACCATACACCGTGAAATCATCCATAAAAACCTCGATTATTCTTTCAACATAGTCAGAAAAAATTCAGAAAAAATACTCATCATGCATCTTTGAAAAGTTACAGGAGCATTACAAAGACCAAAAGGCATTCTCCTATATGCATATGTACTAAATGGACAAGTAAATGTAGTTTTTTCTTGATCCTCAAGATTAATAACAATCTAATTGTATCCATTATATCCATCAAGAAAGCAATAAAAAGACTTACCTGCTAGGCGTTCAAGTATTTAATCTATGAATGGTAATGGGAAATGATCTTTGCAAGTAGAAAGATTGAGCTTTCTGTAATCAACACACATTCTCCATCCACTCGAGATGCGAGTAGGAATGAGCTCATCATTTTTGTTTTTCACCAACGTGATTCCGGTCTTTTTAGGCACCACATGGATTGGCGCCACCCATATACTGTTAGTGATGGGGTAAATGACTCCTACATCTAATAATTTTAAAATTTTAGCTTTCACTACCTCCATCATAGGTGGGTTCAACCTCCTTTGCATTTCCCTTGTTGGTTTTGTGTTGTCCTCCAATAGTATGTGATGCATACACATTGAGGGATTAATGCCCTTGATGTAAGCTAAAGTCCATCCAATGGCTGTTTTGTGATCACATAACAACTTCGCAAGTTTTTCCTCTTGTATACTGGTCAAACCTTTTGCTATGATAACGGGAAGTGTATTATTGTCGCCAATGAATACATACTTTAAATTATCAGGCAAAGATTTTAATTCTAACTGGAGGGCCTGTAAAATAGATGGCAAAAGCTTTTTATATGAGAGTAATAAATCAATAAAGACATTACCATGGGGAACAGTTTATAAAGCTTGTAAGGCCAATACTAATTCGTGCATGTTTTGGGGAACACATATGTGCCTCTCCATCTCTTCTATCTTGGTGAAATCATAGTCATAGCTCAAAGCTATGCTTAATCCATCTTCGTAATCAAAATCACAAACTTGCTGCACACACTTATCATTTTGGTCATAGCATGTGACAAAATAATCATTGCTATAAGGATATTTCATTGCATCATGAAAATTGAATTCAATTTTTTCATCTCCTACCTCCATAGACAAGGTATCCTTACCACAATCAATCTTTGTGTTGGCAGTTTTCAAGAATGGTCTTCCAAACAATATAGGAGTGCTGGTTGATAAATCACAAGAATCATGTTCCATATCAAGAATATAAAAGTCACATGGAATAACCAAAGTATCAATCTTGACTAGGACATCCTCTATCACACCAAGTGGGTAAACCAAACTATGATCTGCAAGTTGTATTACAATGCTAGTTGCTAGTTTTATACAAAGGCTCAAGACTAAGAGAATCATAAACATGTTTGGGCATAACACTAATGGATGCACCTAAATCGCATAAGGCCCTCTTGAAACTAGCATTACCAATAACACATGGGATAGTAAAAGCACGTGGGTCCTTTTGCTTCAAAGGCATATTCTTTTGAGCAACAGCAGACACAACTTTACCTATACTTACCATTTCATGACCTTTTAATATGAAAGCTCTCTTGGTAGTACATAACTCCTTCAAACATTTAGCATACTTGGGAATTTGCTTGATAGCATCAAGCAAAGGAATGTTGAGTTCTACTTTTTTGAAAACCTCTAAAATCTCGTTTTCTTTGTCCTCTTTCTTTGACCTAGAAGAACTCACAAGAAAGGGTGGAATGGCTTTAAAACTGGAACTCATTGAGTGAGGAGTTACCTTTGGAGTGTTGGTTGATGTTTTAGTTTATGGAGGAGGATGATGTTCCTTCTTTGTACTCAATTCAATTTTTATCTGTTCTTCTTCCTCCAACTCAATTTGTTTTGACCTTTTTTCTTCAAGTTCTTTCCCACTTCTCAGGATGATCGCACTAACATTATCTTTTGGATTCAATGCTTGGGAGGGCAATTTTCCATTCATTTGTGACTCCAATTTCCCTACACTTGAAGCTACTTGCCCCATTTGCTTCTCTAAGTTGTGAATACTTGACCTTGTTTCCTGTTGAAAAGACATGACATTTTATTGCAAGGTAACAATATTTAGAAGCCAAAGTTTTCATCATCTCACGATGATCATCATTAGATGACAACCCTGTAACATTAGAGTTTGTGAATTGAGAGGGTTGTCTTGCTTGATAATTTTGTTGGGGATGGAATTGTTGGCCTTGATTGCCTTGTTAGGATAGGTTGCCATAGCTTAAGTTGGGATGATCACTCCATCTAGGATTATACATGTTAGACAAGGGATCATATTTACGTTGGGGTTGTCCGTTGAATGCTCCATCAATTGCATGAGCTTGTTCAATGTAATCTTCTTGCATTGTTGGGCACGTATCCGAAGCATGTTCTTGTAAGGAGCATATGCTACAAACTTTCACATGCTACACATTTCCACCAGCCAAAGAACGCATAAGAGAAGTAAGATCATTAACTTTATTTTCAAGGTCAGAAATACTTACCTCATTTACTCGTTTGTTGGAGAAGTCTCCACGAGTGCCAAACTGTTTTGAGTTAGCTGTCATGTTTGAGATCAATTGGCGTGCAGCCTCGGGTGTCTTACCCACCAATGCACCTCCACTTATAGCATGATTAGTACTCAAAAGTGTATTTTTATGATGGTTTTATATCATCATTTTGCATTTAAAGTATTAATAACTCCTTAACTAAAGTATGTTTTATAATAATCTAACTACTAATATAAGATACCTTTAATTTGTGGTAAATGTCCATTTTAAATGCAGGCATATCACATAAATGAATGGATTGATTGATGACTTTAAGAACTTCAATTGCAAAGGCAAAGAGATGATCAAACTTAGAAAATAGATGTCGGCGCAATCCAAACCGGAATATTGTTCGGTAATTGGGTCATATCTGGAGCTATAGATCTCAGATTTAGGTCTACTTTATATGGATGGAAAGGTAAGACATAGGCCTACAACTTTCATATGGAGCCCAAGATCTAAAAAGGTCATTTCCAAGTCCAAATTATTGCAACAACAAGAAGCCCGAATCTGTCCTTCAACCCGAGCACTGTTCCGTATTTTGGCCATATCTGGAGTTCTAGAATTTGAAATGAGCTGAACTTTTTACACAAGAAAGCTAAGACAATTGCCTAGAACTTTCATGTTTTCAGGTGGCTCTAATTTTGACGTTATCAATGATGTTTTGGGCAGACAAGAGAAGACAAGGATTGTCACCAAGTCAAGGGTGGGCCATCTACTCATCAATTAGTCATCAAATCAATAGTTCTCAATTTTGGCCTATAAAAGGAGGCATTTGCCATGCATTTAGGCATCTTGGTTTCTAGATCAAGATCACGCTCTTGTTTTCTCTCTTTGTATTCTTTTTGCTTTGTTTTCATTAATATCAAGTTTATGCCTTTCATTTCCTTTCCTTTGTTTTGTTAACTCTTATCTTATTTATGTTTTTATTTTGTTTATCAATTTTTCTTTCTTGCATTATGTCTAGCTAAGTTAATTATGTCAAGGTGAAAAGGTTACACTAATGGTGTAAGAATAAGCATGGTATAAACTTAATATGGACTTTAATGTTTGATACTAACATGTTTTATATTTGTTATCTTGTTCACTCTTTAATACTTTGCTTGTTAAATGACTAATCTTGATTTATGTTGTATAACAATTGGCACAACAACTGCTTGGCACTTTCATAGGCCATACTGTATAGTATAACCGACACCTGAGTTATGAAAGGAACTTGATTTGTTGTTAACATAAGTTATAATCATGAATGCTTGATGAAATTTACAAGTATTAGCATTAATTGAATAAGATGACTAATGTAATCATGTTAACAATCTATAATGTGATTAGAACCTCCTTTATGTGTGGTTTTCAATTGAACAATAAGAGTTTATACTATACTTGTTTGACATACCATTAGTGGAACCTCTAACCTTGACATTTGATATTATCACTGTTTAATCCTTACATTAATATTCTATCTCCAAGTTCTCATCATCATCATCATCATCTTCTTACTACTACTACTACTACTACTATTAGTATTATTATTATTATTGTTGTTGTTGTTGTTATTACTGTTATTGTTGTTATTGTTGTTGTTGTATTGTTGTTATTTATAATTTGTACAATAACCTCCATGTGGTTCGACCCCGGTCTTGCCGGGTTATTTATTACTTCGACACTCCTGCACTTGGGAGAAGATATCAATCTTTTCATCCTGTCATAACATCAATGATACTACGGTCAGTAGGCATCAATCCTTCATAGAAATATTGAATGAGCAGTTGATCGAGTATTTGATGATGAGGGCATTAAATGCATAGTTACTTAAATCTTTCCCAATACTCAAAGAGTCTCGCTCCATGAGATTGCCGAATCCCACATATTTCTTTCCTTATGTTGGCTACTTGAGATGCTGGGAAATACTTCTCAAGGAAAATCTTTTTCATGGCATTCCAAGTTCCAATAGATCCTGGAAGAATAGAGAAAAGCCATGCCTTTAGTGCCCCTTTTAAAGAGAAAGGGAAAGCTTTGGTTTCATGCCAACACAAACCATATGGAACTCCTTGAGATGAGTATGAGGATCTTCTCCTACAAGACCATTAAATGTTGGTAACAAATGTATAAAACCAGATTTGAGCTCAAAGTTTACATTATTGTCAATGTTTATGCATAGTGACTGATTTTCCATATTAGGAGCAGCAAGCTCCTTGAGTGTTTGTTGTTGTGTAATAGCCATGGTGTTAAGATGAGCTTTCTTTCGTAACCTACATAAAGTTTTGTCTATTTCAAGATCCAACTGCACTTGACTTTGATTAGTAGAACATGTTACTAGCATAAATCATCAAGAAAACTCAAAAGAAACAAACCACACAAAAGATCAAAAATAATGTAAATTGTATGAAAATCCTATGTTAGAAAACTAAAACTGCCTTAAAACCTTAGAAAAAAGTGGAATTTGACCTCAATAGGGTGGGGCTAGTAATTATTACTAGTCTTGTTCAAAACGTCATTTTCCTTCAGGAATGTAGAAGTTGAAACCTAATTCCATAAACAATTCTGTTTTGAACAGTACCATCATCGGAAATAAACAATACTGCCGCAAACAAAAATTCTGTTTCTCTTTTTTTTTACAGAAATATAAATAAAAAATCATAGTAACTAAAAATAACAGTATAAGCATAAAAATCAACTAAAATTACTTCCCCGGCAACGACACCAAAATTTGTTGCGATGTCGTGATTGCACAAATTAATTACCCTAGCTTAAAACACAACACACAAAATAAAATAAAGCAAGCAAGGGGTCGATCCCACAAGGAAGATTTAGCTCAGATTTTTATGCTATACGTTATGCAATTGGGGGGTTTCGATTTGTAATGATCTAAACTATGGAAGAAATTAAACTAGTAAACAAAATCAATTGAACTCAAAATTTATCAAGAAAACAAACCTTGGTTGCAAACACACATCCATCAACAGAAATTAGAACAGATCTTTGAAACAAAACTACAATTTATATTCTGAATTTTTATCTTTTCTGAATGTTGGTTAATTAACGGATCCGTCGTATAACTAACCCTAACCAACAAACAATCACAATGTCCGCATTAATGATTTAGTTCAATGGCAACCCTAAGAACTAGATATTTGAGTGTTCTCCCTAAGTTTAATAATGTAGTTCCGCCATAATTATCAAGCTTAGTTGCTTCACAAGTTCATACATCACAACTCCGGTTTTTAATATCAAACTTAGCAATAAATTGTTCACAATAATAACTTAGAGTTCCACTCTAGCAATTATCAACAACAATCATAGAAAATATGCATAGGAAAACAATCATACTTATTCATAATATAAACTGAAAATAAAAGGAAGAATAAATCTCACGCTTCTTGAAATCCGAAGGTTTGTTGTGTCCTTGCAACCAAGAAAAGAGCTTAGCCTTGCATAACTATTGAACAACTACTCTTAAAGAATAAAGAGAGCATCATTTTTTAGGTTTGTAGAGGAGAGGATTTGTGTTTCTTAACTTCTGGTTATTGCCCCCTTCTCTCCTCTCTCTCTCTTTTTTTTTATATGCTAAGAAACCCTAGTTCCTAATTTACAAAGTAGTCCTTCCTGAAGTTGACAACTGACATTTAAATAGTTCAATAACTATTTTCCCTAAAAACGAGAAATAGCCTTGCATGAAATCTTCAAACTCTGACTTAGAGGAGATAAATTGCTTATATAAAAACTTGGATGACAGTTTAGAAGCTTCGAAACATAATTTGGACTCATTTCTTCATGAAACCTGATTGCTGGCAGAATTCAGTTGTCATCTTTGAAAAATCATATCTCCCTCATCTAACATCTTTTTTGGATGAAATTTGGAGCGCTTACAGACCTTTGAGTCAGGAATCCAAAAAAATTATAAATTGGACTTCTATAGCTCCATATATTGAATTTTGAATAGACAAAGGTCAACAATGGCAAAATGCAAGATTTGACTTTGAAGGATGTGATTTCCATTATCTTCCCCTTTTTATTTTTCTTGCATTACATTTCCATAAAGGTATGGATGTTAGCTTTTTAGTTCCACTAGAATCACTTCATTTTGATCTTTAGAACTCACGCTCTACACAAAACATCGACTGAACATGAAATCTGCCAATTATCTCCAATTTACTCCTTTCTGCATTTTTCATCCAAAAGCGCCTTCAAAACATAAAACAAAGAATATCAAGAAATTTTACATATAAAACATGGACAAAACATTAGGTAAATATGGGTGAAACTATCGAATAATATGGTTACATCATTTGACAAAAGATCCACATCAACATTTTTAGTGCATTTTTCATTTGTGATTTCTTCCTCAGAATAAATCATTTGCAAATCTTCAAATTGATCCAACTTATTTTTACTTAAAGTAGATTCAAGTTGATCATAAACTAATTTGTTAATGTGATCTACTTCTTTTATATCATTATCATCTTCAGGTTACTTGTAAATGTTGAAAAAATTCATCTCCAATGTCATGTTTTCAAATGATAGCTTCATCAATCCATTCCTACAATTAATCAATGCGTTAGAAGTTGCAAGAAACGGATGTCCAAAAATAACAGAAAATGAATTACATGCTTCAATAGGTTGTGTGTCCAAGACTACAAAATCCACAAGATAAATGAATTTATCAACTTGTACTAACACATCTTTAATTATTTCTTTAGACACTTTTACAGATCTATTAGCAAGTAAAAGAGATATAGAAATTGGTTTTAACTCACTTAGATTGAGACTTTGAAAAATTGAATATGGAAGTAAATTCACACTAGCACCAAGATCAAGTAAAGCTCTTTCAATTTTATGTTCTCCAATAAAGCAAGAAATTGTAGGACAACCAGGGTCTTTATATTTCAAAGCATTATTGTTCTGAAGAATAGCACTTACTTGTTCGACTAGAAAGACTTTATTTTTCATATTTACTTTCCTCTTCACAGTGCATAGATCTTTCAAAAATTTAGCATAGGAAGAAACCTGTTTAATAGAATCCAGCAAAGGTATATTGATTCTTACATGTTTGAAAGTTTCAAAAATTTCAGAGTTGTGATTCACTTTCCTTTGTTTGTTCATGACTTGAGGAAATAAAAGTGCTAGTAGAGAATCAGTCTTTTCTTCGTAATTTTTAGATTCAACCCCTTCCTTACCCTCAAAGATTGACACATCATCTTTCTCACAAGGTTCACGAGTGGGTTTTTCAATAACCTTATCACTATAAAGAGTATTAATTCGATCCATGTGTTGGTGATTAGTACTCAAAAGTGCATTTTAATCATGGTTTTATATCATCATTTTGCACTTAAAGTATCAATAACTCCTTAACTAAAGTACATTTTATAATAATCTATCTAATAATATAAGATACCTTTAATTTGTGGTAAATGTCCATTTTGAATGCATGCCTATCACATAAATGAAAGGATTGATTAATGACTTTAAGAACTTCAATTGCAAAGGCAAAGAGAAGATCAAATTTAGAAAAGAGATGTTGGTGCAATCCAAATTGTTGTAACAACAAAGAAGCCCGAATCTGTCCTCCAGCCCAAGCACTGTTCAGTATTTTGGCCATATCTGGAGTTCTAGAACTCGAAATGAGCTGAATGTTTTACAGAAGAAAGCTGAGACAATTTACTAGAACTTTCCTGTTTTTAAGTGGCTCAAATTTTGACATCATCAATGACGTTTTGGGCAGACAAGAGAAGATAAGGATTGTCACCAAGTCAAGGGTTGACCATCTACTCATCAATTAGTCATCAAATCAATAGTTTCCAATTTTGGCCTATAAAAGGAGGCATTTAGGCATATTGGTGTCCAGATCAAGATTATGCTCTTCCTTTCTCTCTTTATATTTTTTGTAATGTTTATGCTTTGCTTCCATTAATATTATGTTTATGCCTTTCATTTCCTTTCCTTTACTTAGTTAACTTTTATGTTCTTATTTTGTTTATCTATTTTTCTTTCTTTCATTATGTCTAGCTAAGTTAATTATGTCAAGGTGAAAAGGTTACACTAATGGTGTAAGAATAAGTATGGTATAAACTTAATATGGACTTTAATGTTTGATACTAACATGTTTTATATTTGTTATCTTGTTCACTCTTTAATACTTTGCTTGTTAAATGACTAATCTTGATTTATGTTGTATAACAATTGGCACAACAACTGCTTGGCACTTTCATAGTCCATACTGTGTGGTATAACCGACACCTGAGTTATGAAAGGAACTTGATTTGTTGTTAATATAAGTTATAATCATGAATGCTTGACGAAATTTACAAGTATTAGCATTAATTGAATAAGATGACTAATGTAATCATGTTAACAATCTATAATGTGATTGGAACCTCCTTTATATGTGGTTTCCAATTAAACAATAAGAGTTTATACTATACTTGTTTGACATACCATTAGTGGAACCTCTAACCTTGACATTTGTTATTATCATTGTTAATCCTTACTTGAATATCTCATCATCTTCTTGCTCTCTTTCTTTACTACTACTACTACTACTATTATTACTATCATTATTATTATTGTTATTGTTGTTGTTGTTGTTGTTGTTGTTGTTATTGTTATTCGTGTTGTTGTTGTATTGTTGTTATTTATAATTTGTACAATATCCTCCTTGTGATTCGACCCCGGTCTTGCCGGGTTATTTATTTCTTTGACACTCCTGCACTTGGGAGAAGACATCAATCTTTTCGTTGAGTCAGTTGGCTTCCGGAACTACTTGTATTTGCATTGTATTGCCCCTTGGGATTTTGTTGTGGTTAAGATGAAAACTTACCTTTCTCTTGGAAACTGAGAGCAGATGTTAATTTTGCAAGAGCATCTTTAAAATCTATCATGTTTTGAGCAAGTTGAGTGTTGATTATCTCTTGCTTTTCAATGAATGTATGCAATGTTTCCTCAAGATTTCTTCTAGGAGGTGGAGCATAAGGAGGTGCATATCCATGAGAGTTTTGGAAATTGTGGTGTGCTTGAAATGGTGGTTATGAAGTTTATGCATTGTTGTTCTCACTCTTCCAACTAAAATTTACGTGATTTCTCTAACCAGGGTTGTATGTTTATGAGTATAAGTTGTGGTTGGCCCTTTGAAAACTGTTTAAAGCATGAGCTTGTTCATGGACACATTCCTTAAAAGAAGGTAAGGTTGGACAATTATTTGTTGAGTGTTCATTTGTTTCACATATTTGACACATAATGTTTTCAATAGATTTTAATTGACCACTATTTTTCAATTCTAGTACCTCGACTTTTTTAGCTAAAGATGCAAATTTGGCTTGAAGGTGATGATCTTCCCTATGGTTGTACATACCTTCACTAGATTTATGAGGTTGAGTTTTACTTGGTGCCTCATAAGTACCCGCGATGTCTCAATTTTGAGCATTTTCAGCTAACAAGTCTAAATACTCCATTGCTTCATCATGGTCTTTATCTTCAAAAGTTCCATTGCACATCAATTCAACCATTTGCTTATCTTTAGGTGTTAACCCTTCATAAAAATGTGAAACCAATCTTCATGTTTCAAAACCATGATGAGGGCAAGCACTATGTAAGTCTCGATACCTATCCCAACATTGGTAAAATGTTTCTCCTGGTTTTTGAGTGAAAATGGTGATTTGTCTTTTCAAAGAGTTTGTTTTGTGAGATGGGAAAAACTTCTTTAAAAACTATTGTTGCATTTCATCCCAAGCATGAATAAATCCTGATCTTAAATTTTGTAGTCATATTTTAGCTTTATCTTTTAATGAAGATGGTGATTTGTCTTTTGAAAAAGTTTTAATCTGATGGTGTTCATGCTAAAATTTAAATTATTATATGTGTTGCATACCTCCTCAAATTCCCTTAAATGCAAGTATGGATTTTCCAATTCTAACCCATGAAAAGAAGGTAAAAGTTGAATAATGTCTGGCTTAAAATTAAAATGAGTGCATCAAGAGGAAAAACTATGTATAATGGTACACTTGTTCTTGTGGGATTCATGTCGTCTCTAAGTGTTTTAACATGGTTATTCTCATTATTCTCATCATGAAGTGATTGATTATCTTCTTCGGCCATATTTTCAGAAAATGATGAGGATATCCTACAAAGTCTATCACTTGATGTACGTGACCACACTCTCATGCACATGTAGGAATAGAATAAAAGGAAAAAGAAAATAAAATAAAAAGAAACAAAAGAAAAGAAACAAAGTTATATACAAGAAAAATGAAAAGAGAAAACAAAAAAACATTATAATTTATACAAAACTTACCTCTCGGCAATGGCGCCAAAAACTTGACACGATGAAAAGATTAATGTCTTCTCCTAAGTACAGGAGCATCGAAGTAATAAATAACTCGGCAAGACCGGGGTCGAACCACAGGGAGATTAATTATACAAATTATAAATAACAATAATACAATAACAATAATAACAACAATAACAAGAACAATAGTAGTAGTAGTAGTAGTAAAGAAAAAGAAGGAGAAGAAGAAAGAAGAAGATGAGAACTTTGAGATGGAATATTAATGTAAGGATTAAACAACGATAATAATAAATGTCAAGGTTAAAGGATTCACTAATGATATGTCAAACAAGTATAGTATAAACTCTTATTATTCAATTGGAAACCACAAATAAAGGAGGTTCCAATCAGATTATAGATTGTTAACATGATTACATTAGTCTTCTTATTCAATTAATGCTAAAACTTGTAAATTTTATCAAGCATTCTTAATTATAACTTATGTTAACAACAAATCAAGTTCCTTTCATAGCTTAGGTATCGGTTATACCATATAGTATGGGCTATGAAAGTGCTAAGCATTTGTTGTACCAATTGTTATACAACATAAATTAAGATTAATCATTTAACAAGCAAAGTATTAAAGAGTAAACAAGATAACAAATATAAGACATGTTAGTACCAATATTAAAGTCCATATTAAGTTTACACTATACTTATTCTTACACCATTAGTATAACCTTTTCACCTTGACATAACAAACTTAGTTAGACATAATGAAAGAAAGAAAAATAAATAAACAAAATAAGAACATAAATAAGATAAGAGTTAACAAAGGAAAGGAAAGGAATTGAAAGGCATAAACTTGATATTAATGAAAGCAAAGCATAAACATTACAAAAAATACAAAGAGAGAAAGCAAGAGCATGATCTTGATCTGGAAACCAAGATGCCTAAACACATGGCAAATGCCTCCTTTTATAGCCGAAATTTAGGAACTATTGATTTGATGACTAATTAATGAGTGGGTGACTAACTCTTGACTTGGTGACAACCCTTATCTTCTCTTGTCTGCCCAAAACATCATTGAAAATGTCAAAATTGGAGCCACTTGAAAACATGAAAGTTGTAGAAAATTATCTCATCTTTCTTATATAACAAATTCAGCTCATTTTGATTTCTAGAACTCCAGATATGGCCAAAATATGGAACAGTGCTTGGACTGGAGGATAGATTCGAGCTTCTTTGTTGTTGCAACAATTTGGACTTAAAAATAGCCTTTTTAGATCTTGGGTTCCATATGAAAGTTGTAAGCCTATGTCTTACCTTTCCATCCATATAAAGTAGACCTAAATCTAAGATCTATAGCTCCAGGTATGACCCAATTACCAAATAGTATTCCATTTTGGATTGCACCAACATCTCTTTTCTAAGTTTGGCCATCTCTTTATCCTTTTAATTCCAGTTCTTAAATTCATCAATCAATCATTTCATTTATATGATAGGTCTGCATTTAAAATGAATATTTACCACAAATTAAAGATATCTTATATTATTAGATATATTATTATATAACATGTTTTAGTTAAGGAGTTATTGATACTTCAAGTGCAAAATGATGATACAGAACTTTAATAAAAATACACTTTTAAGTATTAATCAACAATCTCATCAAAATAGAGTTTTGCAACTTTTGAAGCATTTATGGTCTTAGTACAAGGAATAAAATGGACCATCCTAAAGAAGCAGTCGACAACCATAAAAATATAATCATGTTTCTTTCTAGTACGTGAAAGCCTAAGCATAAAATCCATGCTCACATCTTGCCAAAGGCAAGTAGGGACAGGCAATGGGTTGTAAAGACCAGTATTTTGTTTTGTATGCTTAGCTAGTTGGCAAGTTTAACATTAACCTATCAATTTAGGGACATCTCTTTTCAAATTAGACAAAAAAAATTAGCGTTCCACTTCTTCAATGGTTTTATTCCTTCCAAAATATCCTAAGAGACCTCCAGCATGAATCTTCTATATCAAAAAATCATGTACGGATGTTTTCGGGATACAAAAATTATTATCCTGAAATAAGTATCCATCTTAAAAGTGATAACCATTTATAATACAATGATTCTCATCCTTCAATGTCAAGTATATTTCTCCAAATTCTAAGCAAGATTCATACTCCTCTTTAAGTCTCTCAAATCCTATGACTTCAACACTCATTACAAATAACAGCATTACTCAACGACTCAAAGCATCTACAGTCTCATTCTCTATTCTAGATTTATGTTTCAAAACAAATGAGTGTGCTTGCAAATATTTAACCCAATGACCATGCCTATGATTAAGCTTCTTTTTTTTTTTAGAGTTAAGATAGCGGAGGGCTTTATGGTTGGAGTAAAGAACAAACTCCCGTGGTAACAAGTAATAGCACCAATAATGCAAGGCCTGAACCACCGCATAAAACTCTTTATCATAAGTTGAGTATTTTTAATTTGCCTCATTAAGGTTTTCACTAAAGCAGGCTACGGGGTGACGTTCCTAACTAAGTACTCCACCTATACTAACTTCAGAGGCATCACACTTTACCTCAAACACTTTAGTAAAATCAGGTAGCCACATTACTAGGGCCTTCGCCATAAATGTATCAATAACCTAAGACACATTATAGGGTTTAGGGTGTGGAACAGACTTTAAGCCCAAGCAGGATACACTATCCGAGGAAATTGTATTGATACAACTACCACTGTCTATGATGATTTTACACCCTTTATCTCTATATTTAATGTAAGTGTAAAAAATAGCAGTCCTCCAATCCTCAGCTCTTTTAAGTTGTGTTAAAGCACATCTAACCTCACCTAACCTGGTTGTCTTGATTTGAGTGGATATAGACCTAACACATTCTAGCTCTTTTAAGTTAGACTCATCATCCTTATCATTTAGATCTTGAAAATTATCAGGATTGGGTTCATATACCTTATTATCACAATTATCTTCTTCATCCATATCCTTTTGCCCCTTGATGAACAAAGCCTTATGAGGGCAGCTAGAGGAGATATGACCAAAACCCCAACAATTAAAACACTGAATTCTTGAAGTTTTAGGTGCTTGATGAAGAATACCCTTACCCTTGTCTTCTCTAAGTATCTGGGAAATCAAAGGATTGGGTTTACGAGGCGGGGCACCGAATATGGAGTTATTACTACCCGGTTGAGATCTAAAAGGGGTATTATGAGTTTCCTGACGTCTTGTCCACTAGCTTTTTGTGACCAAGTCATAATTTTGTACTAAGGTATAAGCTTCATCAAGGGTGGAACCCCTAAGCATAATCTATCTTCTAAGGTCATCATTTAAGCCTTTTCAAAATCTACTTAGGGTCATTACTTCATCCTTTCTAATTGCACACCTCATCCTATACTCACCAAATTGTGCCACATATTCATTAGTAGACTTGCCTCTTTACCTCAAGTTATTCCTCTAGTCTAAAAGATTTTCTCTATAAGAATGAGGCAAGCACTTTTCTTCTAACTTAATCTTCATTTTAACCCAGTCAGTAATAAGGGGTTGACCTCTCCTAAACAAAAACTTTTCTACACTTTTTCAATAGAGCTGACCAGTTCCACTAAGTTTCATCCTTACAAATCTTACCCTTTTATTCTCAGATAGATTATACCAGCCAAAGAATTCATCTATATTATAGATCCATCTATCAAAAATCCAAGGGTCAAGTTGACCCTCAGAAGTTGGGGCTTCTACCTTAATATGCCTCATGACTCGCTCGTCAGGGTCATCATAGTCGTGATGGCCCTAATTGCAGTTGTATTGACAATTCCTAGGATGAATTGGTCTTTGACGATAATCATTGGAACACTCACTATCATGAGGGTCATCAAAGTTATTGTGACCCTGGTGTTGATTATGGTGGCGGTTCCTAGACTATCTTATTTGTAAGAATTCCCATGGTTGTCACTAAAATCCTCACTTTCACTAGACTATCTTATTTGCAAAGTTTCTATGGACTCCATCCTCCCAAAAAGTTGTTCATTTGATTCGACATGTTGCTCATTTCTGTTCGCATAAGTTGTAATTGTTCTTGAATATCTCTAAGAACATTACTAGAGTTTGATTTCATGGTAGCTATGACTTTTAGATTATGTGCTAGAAGACCACTACATAAATGCATGCAAAAACTAATCTTGAGGCCGAGATCACAAAATAACACTTGCAAGTAAAAACACAAAATAACCCTATCTTGTTATTGGGCTCGACCTATCAAATCAAACTGTTTAACATAAATAATAAAATTACAACGAGCGGGCCTAAATAGGCTAAATAAATAAAATAACAATGAAATGGGCTCAAATGGGCTTAGTCTCCCAACCAAAACGTGACAGGTTGGGCTATCCTACATCGTTTTTGTCTATATACTTGTATAGTTTGTGATGTTAGTCTGGTGTTCCCACCTAAATCTCCAACATGTGACAAGATTTATTATCCTGTTGATTAGTACTCAAAAGTGCATTTTTATCATGGTTTTAT
>SRLM01000755.1:4940-113098 GCA_015708895.1 Populus ilicifolia
CCTGAGTAAGGAGTCTTTAGATAATCTTCTATTGACTCTTAAGACGCATCCTAGTGGAGATGTGCATCGTGTAATTCATGATTTATGACCACTATTTCATAAAAAACATGATCGACTAAGTCTTGGGAATCTGACTAAAAAAGACCCTGTTTGCCAGTTTTTAAGAAAAGTGGATGGGAAGCCTATCCTCGACCCATAGGGGGCGTTTAAGTCGTTCTTGGACATAAAACTAAGGGAAGATGTGAGCCACAATCACAACTACCTGTACATATATTTTTTTTAAAAAAGTAAATAAATAAATAAATAAAAAGAGAGAGAGAGTGTGTGAGACTCCAGCTGGCCTACATATAGGTGTTATGATTGTTTTTCTAATTTCTCATTTATAAAACCCTCTCTTCTTTCCTTTCATTTCTACTCAACCATACATTCAACAAATACAGAAGTGTGTAGAAATAGCAAGTTCCTCAAGTCATCATATAAGAAATATTTATGTTTTTGGTGGATCTAGTCCTGGAAAAGAAAATGAGTTTTTAGAATCAGAAAATAATCTCGGTCAGGTGCTAGCTGAGAGAAAGATTCATTTAGTATATGGGGGAGGCAGTCTTGGGTTAATGGGAGGTGTATTAATAGCTGTATTTTTAGGAGGTAGTCAAGTTTTGGGGGTCGTCCCCGAAGCTTTAGCACAAGGGGACATCATTGGAAAAACAATTAGAGAGGAACTTCAGGTCTCTACAATGTCAGCTCGAATGAATACAATGTTTAACTATGTTGATGCCTTCATTGCTTTACCAGGTGGTCTAGGCACATTGGAAGAGATATTTCATATTTTCTCTTGGGCCCAACTGCACATTCACAATAAACCCATAGGTTTGTTAAATGTTAATGGTTATTATGATAAGTTGTTGTCTTTTCTTGATCACGCTGTGGAACAGGAATTTCTAACATCATCTGCACGATAAATCATAATCTCTGCTGCTACTGCTGAACAATTGATTGACCAACTACAATCTTTCGTTCCTGTAATTGATCCTTCCATGAGTCGCATAAATTGGTCAACCAAGGAAAGCCGTAAAAAGCTTAGATTGGATTTGAGCCTTCATTTGTGAATCTTTATGCCTTTTGGTTTTATTATTGTGTTTTGTTATTACTTATACTTGTTTCAATGTGTTTCAGGTTTGTCAGTGTTCGTTATTTCAGGTGATATCTTCTATACTCTATCTTTCTACCTTTAAACATTGAGGATAATGTCTTGTTTTAGTTGGGAGGAGAGGGTAGCAGCTAAAAAAAAACTGTATTTCCTATTTCATAAAGCATGTGCAAAATGGTTGTTACTATGATGGCAGAGTAAGGAGAATCTTTTATGACTCTTGAGATGCATCTTAGTAATCATTCGTAATAAGGTCTATCATAATACTTCTTAAAATATTGAGATTTATAAACTCTTGCATTGTTATCACTTAAGTCTGCTCATATACTTGTTTAACATGTATTCTTAAACCTTAATTTACACATACACACACACTTCAACATATGATTGTAGGTTGCATATTGGATCATTACATTATTTATGTTTTTTTGTTAAAGGTAACAACTAAAGGAAAGAGATAGTATATATTTAAAAAAAAAGACAAAAAAAAGAGAGAAAAAGAAAAAAAATGATAATAATAATAATAAAAATGTAGATAAGTTTGGTTTCGTAGCCTCCCTAACCTAAGCAATTAAGCCCAAATGGGTGTTTTAACACTTAATACCCTAAAGTCAACTGACTTGAGAGCTATTGGCCCAACGCTTGTTACATGAGTTGAGGAGAAAAGCTTAAAGAAATCAAACATTGCACTATCTACATATCAGTATCTGCGACCCCGAGTTACTAAGCTCGTAGGGGTGTCTTAACACCTAATGCCCTAAGAACAACTGGTCTGGAAGTCATTTGCTGAAAGCTCGTTACATAGGTTAAAGATGCATGGTGTTTTAAATTATATGTATATATATTAAAAAAAAACAAAAAAAAAAGAAGACCAAAATAATAATCCCAACCCAAGGAAGTTAACTTTAAACATTAGAACACAAATTTTGTTTTCTTTCAAGAAAAGCCCTATAATTATGTGTTGATACATTGAGCACAAAAGAAAAGTTTATGAATATATTGTTAAGAAGTATTGAGCAAGTATATAAATTTAACAAGAGTTTGTTTATCTGGATAGAGTAATGGAAGTTAAATGATGAATACCTTGCTTTGTGGAATTTGCAAATTGTTTTTCTATTTTAACGCTTTGATTACTATGACTAGTAATAAGCTAGTTGGGGGGTGTGATTAGTACTCAAAAGTGCATTTTTATCATGGTTTTATATCATCATTTTGCACTTGAAGTATCAATAACTCCTTAACTAAAATACCTTTTATAATAATTTATCTAATACTATAAGATGCCTTTAATTTGTGGTAAATATCCAATTTAAATGCTGGCCTATCACATAAATGAAAGGATTGATTGATGACTTTAAGAACTTCAATTGCAAAGGCAAAGAGATGATCAAACTTAGAAAAGAGATATCGGTGCAATCCAAACCGGAACACTATACGGTAATTGAGTCATATCTGGAGCTATAAATCTCAGATTTAGGTGCATTTTATATGGATAGAAAGGTAAGACATAGGCCTACAACTTTCCTATGGAGCCCAAGATCTGAAAAGGCCATTTTGAAGTCTAAATTGTAGCAACAACAAAAAAGCTTGAATCTGTCCTTCAGCCCGAGCACTGTTCAGTATTTTAGCCATATCTGGAGTTCTAGAAGTCCAAATGAGCTGAATTTTTTACACAAGATAGCTGAGACAATTGCCTACAACTTTGATGTCAAGTGTCTCCAATTTTGATGTTATCGATGACATTTTGGGCAGACAAAAGAAGATAAAGATTGTCACCAAGTCAAGAGTTGGCCACCTACTTATTAATTAGTCATCAAATCAATAGTTCCCAATGTTGGCCTATAAAAGGAGGCATTTGCCATGCATTTAGGCATCTTGGTGTTGAGATCAAGATCATGCTCTTCCTTTCTCTTTTTGTATTTTTTGTAATGTTTATACTTTGCTTCCATTAATATTATGTTTATGCCTTTCATTTCCTTTCCTTTACTTAGTTAACTTTTATGTTCTTATTTTGTTTATCTATTTTTCTTTCATTCATTATGTCTAGCTAAGTTAATTATGTCAAGGTGAAAAGGTTGCACTAATGGTGTAAGAATAAGTATAATGTAAATTTAATATGGACTTTAATGTTTGATACTAACATGTTTTATATTTGTTATCTTGTTCACTTTTTAATACTTTGCTTGTTAAATGACTAATCTTGATTTATATTGTATAACACTTGGTACAACAAATGCTTGGCACTTTCATAGCGCATACTGTATGCTATAACCGACACCTGAGCTATGAAAGTAACTTGATTTGTTGTTAATATAAGTTATAATCATGAATGCTTGACGAGATTTACAAGTATTAGCATTAATCGAATAAGATGACTAATGTAATCATGTTAACAATTTATAATCTGATTGGAACCTCCTTTATGTGTGGTTTCCAATTGAATAATAAGAGTTTATATTATACTTGTTTGACATACCATTAGTGAAATCTCTAACCTTGACATTTGTTATTATCATTGTTTAATCCTTACTTTAATATTTCATCTCAAAGTTCTCATCTTCTTCTTCTTTATTATTATTATTATTATTATTATTATTATTATTATTATTACTACTAGTATTATTAGTACTATCATTATCATTATCATTATTATTGTTGTTATGACTATTATTGTTGTTATTCTTGTTGTTGTTGTTGTATTATTGTTATTTATAATTTGTACAATAACCTCCCTGTGGTTCGACCCCGGTCTTGCCGGGTTATTTATTACTTCGACACTCCTGCACTTGGGAGAAGACATTAATCTTTTTGTCGTGTCATTCATCATTGCCTTACCCCTCATGCGTGAGGGAAGTTCGTTCTTTTCTAAGCCATGCAGGTTTCTATCGACGCTTTATCAAAGATTTCTTAAAGATTACAGCACGCTTATGCAGACTATTATCCAAAGAAGTGGATTTTATGTTTAATCAAGCCTATAAAGATGCTCATGATGAGCTTAAGAGACTTGTCACATCTACTCCTATCATCCAACCACCAAATTGAGATAAACCTTTTGAGATAATGTGTGATGCGAGTGACTATGCGATAGGAGTTGTGCTTGAGCAAAGAATTGGTAGGAATTTGCATGTTATTGCCTATGCTTCTCGCATGTTAGATGGAGCACAATGTAATTACCATACAATTGAAAAGGAACCTTTTGCAATGGTGTTTGCTCTTGAAAAATTCAGGTCATATCTACTTGGTACAAAAGTCATTATTTTTACTGACCATACAGCTCTTAGGTATTTTTTGGAGAAGAAGGAGTCCAAACCAAGACTGATTAGGTGGATCTTGCTTTTACAAGAATTCGATCTTGAGATCAAAGACTAAAAAAGGTGCCGAAAACCATGTGGCTGATCACTTGAGTCGACTGAGGACTAAGGATATTCCAACCGAAACAATAAGAGAAACATTTACTGATGAACAGTTGTATGTGCTACATTCCTCTACAAGACCATGGTATGCTGATTTGGTGAACTATTTAGTCACTTAAGAATTCCCTCCAAGTTTGTCTACATCCCAAAAGGACAAGTTACGAGCTAATGCTAAATGTTATTTTTGAAAAACTCCTTACTTGTGGAAATTTTATATGGATCAAGTAGTAAGGAGATGTGTACCATAGGATGAATTTCATTCCATTCCTACTTTTTGTCATTCTCATTCTTGTGATGGATATTTTGGAGAAAAAAGAACGGCCCATAAAGTACTTGAAAGTGGTTTCTATTGGCTTTCTATTTTTAAAAATGCATATCACTTCTGCAAATCATGTGAAAAATGCCAAAGAACAAGTAATATCACTCATAAAAATCAAATGTCTTTAACAAGTATTCTTGTAAGTGAAATTTTTGATGTCTGGGGTATTGACTTTATGGGTCCATTTCCTTCTTCTTTTAGAAATATTTGTATTCTTCTTGTTGTTGATTATGTGTCCAAATGGATTGAGGCAAAAGCCACATGAACTAATGATGCTAAGGTTGTTTTAGATTTTGTCAAGACTCATATATTTGATAGGTTTGGCATCCCTAAAGCTATCATTAGTGATCTTAGCACTCATTTATGCAATCGTTCCATGGAAGCATTGCTACGCAAATATCATGTGACTCATCAAACTTCCACAGCATATCATCCACAAACGAATGGCCAAGCTGAAATTTCCAATCAAGAAATCAAGTCCATTTTGGAGAAAACAGTGCAACCTAACTAACAAAATTGGAGTCTACATCTTAAAGATGCACTTTGGGCTTATAGGACTGCTTATAAATCACCTATAAGAATGTCACCTTATGGAATGATTTATGGGAAAGCATGTCATCTACTAGTGAAGCTTGAACACAATGCTTTTTGGGCCATTAAACAATGCAACATGGATTATGATGCTGCTGGGAATGCAAGAAAATTGCAATTGCAAGAGTTGGAAGAAATTCAAAATGATGCTTACGAGAATGAAAGGATTTACAAAGAAAAGACTAAGAATCTTCATAATCGAATGCTTACAAGAAAGGAATTTCATGTTGGAGACAAAGTCCTTCTTTATCATTCGCGTTTGAAACTTTTTCCTAGAAAATTACACTCTCGTTAGATTGGATCCTTTATTGTTTCTAATATTTTTCTATCGTTCTCTTATATTTCTCTGCTTTTATTTCAACATTGAGGACAATGTTGTGCTTTAAATGTAGGGGTATTGGGAGAATTTTTGTTTTCTTATTTTAGTTTTCTTTGTTGTTCTAAAAAAAATAAAAACTATGTTTGATCTTTTTAACTCCCATTGGTTTTTGAGAATATAAGTATTATGTATGAGAATTAATTGAGATAGATGAAGATATAAATCAAATGAAAGAGTATGCATGCAAATTTTAAGGTTTAATTGGTTTAGGGATTGACTTTGAGAATATGTCATGTTGATTTTATAGTGTTATATCACTACAAGTTTTTAAGCCTTCAACATTGTATTCTTTAAGTGTGCATTCTTTCAATGATATGTATCTCTAGAACTTGCTTCATATCTTATTGAGATTATATTCAATTACAAATATACATAAAGATGATAAAGCCATTAGGAATTTTAATCACTTGAACCAAAAAGCCGACCTAAAGCATGTTATTCTTAGTGAGCCCCTTTTGAGCTTGTTTATCTTTTCTTTGCTTTAACCATGCATAAACTTTAACTTTATATATATTTTCCTTTTCCCTTGGCCAAGGATTAGTAGAGCATATACTTGTGATATTTCATGGAATTATGGTCGGAAATTATGTGAAAAGACAAAAGAAGTGATGCTTGATGAAAAGATGGGCAAAATTACAAAAAAAAAGAGAAAAAAATGTTCCTTTACGTTCTTAAAATTTTATATTAAAAGAGCTTAAAATCAAAAGGAGTTAAGCATTAGTGATTAAAAATGAAAAATTTATGAGCTTTGATGGAATATCTTGTTTGAAATATCATTTTTTAGAATGTTTTACTTTCTTTGATTTGAACTTTTTCTTTTACTCTCTTTTACCTCACCTTAACCTTAGCCCCATTACAACTAGAAAATAAGACCTTTTGATTCATGCATTATTTGCAATATGTTAGTAATGGAGATGAGATTGAAAAGCAAGCTTATGGTAGAACATACTCTTTGATTGAATTTGAAAGTTTTAAACACAGAAACCCTAAACACATGAGTGTTAGAGTGTATATCAATGAGAGGACCTATCACTTTGGCATGACATAGATTTCATTTAAATCTCGATGATTGATTGAATTTTGAAGTTTGCATGTAAAAAAATTCATAAAAATTTATTTATTTTATCTTTTTTATTATATTCTTATTTATAATGCTTATACTCTTAGACATTGATGGGAGATTAAGAGATTGATCATGGTTATTTTCAATTTAATTTTATTTATCCTTTCTCGAGGACGAGCAAGAGCTAAGTGTGGGAGTATTTGATGTAAGCATATTATTTGATAGTTTCACTCATATTTACCTAATGATTTGTCCATGTTTTATATGTATAATCCTTCATATTTTTTTTTTATGTTTGAAGGCACTTTTGGAAGAAAAATGCAAAAAGGAGTAAATTAAAGATAATTGATAGATTTGACGTTTAGATGATTTTTTGTGCAGAGCGTGAGTTTTAGAGATCGAAATGACGATTTTTTGTGCAAAGCGTGAGTTCTAGAGATGAAATGAAGTGATTCCAGTGACAATAAAAAGCTAACATCCATACCTTTTTGAAAATATAATGCAAGAAAAATAAAAAGAGAAAGATCATGGAAATCACATCTTTCAAAGTCAAATCTCGCATTCTGCTACTACTGACCTTCATCTATTCAAAATTCAATATCTGGAGCTATAGAAGTCAAATTTATGCAAACTCAATTTTTTTGGATTCTTGACTCAAAGGTCTGTTAACACTTCAAATTTCAGCCAAAAACAATGTTAGATAAGGGAGATATGAGTTTTCAAAGATGACAACTAAATCCTACCAACAATCAGGTTTCATGAAGAAATGAGTCCAAATTATGTTTCGAAGCTTCTAAACCATCATCCAAGTTTTTATACCAGCAATTTAGCTCCTCTAAGTTAGAACTTGAATATTTCATGCAAGAATATTTCTCTTTTTTAGGGAAAATGGTTATTGAAGTACTTAAATATCAATTGTCAACTTAAAGGAGGACTACTTTGTCAATTAAGAATTAGGGTTTCTTAGCATATAAAAAGAAAGAGAGAGGGGAGAGAGGGAAGAGAAGGGGGGAAGCAACTAGAAGTTAAGAAACACAAATTCTCTCCTCTATAAACCCTAAAAAAACCATGCTCTCTTTATTCTTTAAGAGTAGTTGTTCAATAGTTATGCAAGGTTAAGCTCTTTTCTTGGTTGTAAGGACATAACAAACCTTCGGATTTCAAGAACTATGAGATTTATTCTTTCTTTTATTTTCAGTTTATATTATGAATGAGTATGATTGTTTTTTATGCATATTTTCTATGATTGTTGTTAATAATTGTTAGAGCAGAACTCTAAGTTATTATTATGAACAATTTATTGCTAAGTTTGATATCAAAACCGGAGTTGTGATGTATGAACTTGTGAAGCAACTAAGCTTCATAATTGTGGTGGAACTACATTATTAAACTTAGGGAGAACACTCAAATATCTAGTTCTTAGGGCTTCCATTGAACTAAATCATTAATGCGAACATTGTGATTGTTTGTTGGTTATGGTTAGTTATATGACAAATTCGTTAATTAACCAACATTAAAAAAATATAAAACTTTAGAATATAAATTGTAGTTTTGTTTCAAAGATCAATTCGAATTTCCATTGGTGGATGTGTGCTTGCAACCAAGGTTTGTTTTCTTGATAAATTTCTATTTCAATTAATTTTATTTGCTAGTTTAATTTCTTTCATAGTTTAGATCATCACAAATCAAAACCCTCCAATTGCATAACATATAGCATAAAAACCTGAACTAAATCTTCCTTATGGGATTAACCCCTTGCTTGCTCTATATTATCTTGTGTGTTGTGTTTTAAGTTAGGGTAATTAATTTGTGCGACCACGACATTACAATAGATGCTAACTTATATTGACAACAAATCAAATTTCTCTCATAATAACGATGTTGGCCGAAAACTATAAAGGATCAAGTATTTGATGTACCAAATGTTATACAACACAAATCTAGATTAACCATTTAACAAGCAAGGTACTAAGAATTGATAAGATAAAAATGATAAGACATGTTAACAGCAAGTTGTTTATGATATAAGTATTGAAGTCTATATTGAGTTTATATTGTATTAATCTTAACACCATTGGTGAAACATTTTCACCTTAACACAATTAACTTAGCTAAACAGTATGAAGAAAAATAATAATATAAGAACATAAACATGATATCTGCTAACTAAGTATAGTAAAATAAATAAAAAGCATAAACAAGAGATTAATGAAAACAAAACTTAAGCATTACAAAAATATAAAGAGAGAGAAAATGAATAGAAAATGCCTCTTTTTATAGGCTCAAATTTAAAATTATTCATTTGGTAATTGATAATTGATGTAATGGCCAACTTTTGATTTAGTGGACTTGGTGGACAACAACAATCAAGCATTTTGGCTGGATTAAATGACATTGATGAAATCAGAATTTAGCAACGTATTCTACATGAAAGTTATTGGAAATTGTCTTTTCCTTCTACCCGCCAACTTTTAGAGTATTTGGAGCATTAAAGCTTAAGATATGTCTAAAATACTAAGTAGTGCTGCTAGTGGACATGGTAGATAGCCCTCAAGCTCTTGTCTAGATGAAATGTCATTGCTACCATCAAAATTTCAGCAGGTCTTCTATAGAAAGTTGTTTGAAATTATCTTTTCTTTCCACCCACAATATCTTACATCATTTGGAGCACTACAACTCGAGATATGTTTAAAATACTTAGTAGTGTTGCTAATAGACATGGTGGATAGCCCTCAAGCTTTTGTCTAGATGAAATATCATTACTACCATTAAAATTTGAACAAGTCTTTTTCATAAAAGTTATTTGAAATTGTCTTTTCCTTTCTCCCATCAAATTTCACATATTTGGCCTTCTAAAACTCCAACTATGGGTAAACTTCTGAGCAATGTTTGGGTTGGATTGCAGGATAGATTCTGACTTCTTTTTTTTTGCCAAACTTTGAATTTGTAAATGGCAAATTTAGGTCCTTTTCTTAATCATAAATGTTGTAGGCTTCTTTCTTATCTTTCTAGCCATAGAAACCAAAATGAAATCCACGATCCATAGCTCTAGATATGACCCAATAACTAAACAGTGTTTGAATTTAAATTAAATCAACATCTCCTTTATAAGCTTAACCTTTTATTTGTCCTTTCACTTCCAATAGTTAATCACAATAATCAATCCCTTGAATTGTGAGAATAACTGCATTTAAAATGAGTATTTACCATAAATTAAAAGTATTTTATATTATCAGACTAATTATTATAAAACATGCTCTAGTTAAGGAGATATTGATACTTCAAGTGCAAAATAATGATATAAAACCTTGATAAAAATACACTTTTAAGTACTAATCACCCCCCCAACTAGCTTATTACTAGTCCGTAGTAATTAAAATGTTAAAATAAAAAATAATTTGCAAGTTCCACAAAGCAAGGCATTTATCATTCAACTTCCATTAACCTATCAAAGTAAACAAACTCCAATTAAATTTATGTATATCTATTTTATACTGTTAAAATAAGATATTAATAAACCTTGTTTTTTATATGCTCAATGTATGAAAACATAGATGATGGGGCTTTTATTAAAAGAAAATAATATTATGTTCTAATGTTTAAGGTTAAATTCCTTGGGTTGGAATTATTATCTTTTTTTTTCTCTTATATATACATATATATATATATAACTTAAAATACAATGCATCTTTAACCCATGTAATGAGCTTTTGGCTAATGACTCTTAGACTAGTTGGTCTTAAAGCATTGGGTGTTGAGACACCTCTTTGAGCTTAAAAACTCAGGTTGCAGATACTGATATGTGAATAGTGCAATATTTGATTCCCTTAAGTTTTTCTTCTCAACTCATGTAATAAGCGTTGGGCCAATGGCTTCCAAGTCAGTTGACTTTAGGGTATTAGGTGTTAAAACACCCATTCAGGGTTAATTACTTAGGTTAGGGAGACTACGGTTTTTATTTATTAATATTTTAATCATTTTTTTCTTTTTTTTAGCACATTATATATTATCCATTTCCTTTACTTATTACCTTTAACACAAGAACATAAATAATGTAATAATCTAATATGCAATCCATAATTATATGCTAAAATATATGAGTGAAAATAAAGGTTTGAAAATACTTGTTAGATGAGTATATGAGCATAAGCAATTAATAATAACATGAGAATTTATAAACCTGAATATTAAAAGAATTATTCTGATATATCTTATTAAGAATGTTTACTAAGATGCCAATTAAGAGTCACTTTAACATAAGAAATCCTTAACTTTGTCATCTTAGTAACAACAATTTTACAAATAGAAAATACAGTTAGTTAATTTTTTTTTAAGCAACAACTACTACCCCTTCCCCCCAAGCAAAATGAGACATTGTCCTTAACTTTCTATGGTAGAAAGATAGACTATAAAAGACATCACTTGAAACAATAAACACTGATAAACCTAAAACACACATAAACAAATATAAAAAATAACAAAATAAAATAATAAAACAAAAGGTTTCACAAATAAAGGCTCAAATTCAATCTAAGTTTTTTATAGTTTTTCTTAGTTGACTAATTTATATGACTTATAGATGGATTAATTACATGAGTGAAAGATTGAAGTTGGTCAATTAATTGTTTAGTAGTAGCAGTAGAGATTATGATTTGTCATGCCGAAGATGTTAGAAATTCATGTTTCACAGCATGATTAAAAAAAGACAACAACTTATCATAAAAACCATTAAGATTTAACAAACCTATGGGTTTATGGTGAATGTGAAGATGGGCTCAAGAGAAAATATGAAAGATCTCTTCCAAAGTGCCTAGACCAACTGGTCAGTTAATGAAGACATTAACATGTTTAAACATCATATTCTTTCAATTAGACATTATGGGGACTTATAGTTTTCTCTAATTATTTTTTTTAATAATATCCCCATTTGGTAAAGATTAAAGGACAACCCTCAAAACTTGATTACCTCCTAAAAATACAACTATTGACACCCCCTATTAACCCAAGGTTGCCTCCTTCATACACTAAATAGATATTTCTCACAGCTAATAACTAACTAAGATGATTTGCTGATTCTAAAAACTCTTTTTCTTTTCAGGACTTGATCCACCAAAAACATAAATATTTTGTATTTGATGACTTGAGGAACTTGTCGTTTCTATACACTTTGATATTTGTGGAATATATAGGTTGAGTAGACATAAAGAGAAGGAAGAGAAGATTTTATACTTGAGAAATTAAAAATGTAATTATACCAGCTATATTTAGGCCAGCTGAAGTCTCTATCTCTCTTTCTCTGAAAACATAAATATGTACAAGATGAAAACATGTATATGTACAAGTAGTTGTGATTGTGGCTCACATCTTTCCTTGGTTTTACATCTAAGAACGGCTTAAACGCCCTCTATGGGTCGGGAATAGGCTTCCCATCTAATTTTCTTAAAAACTAGCAAACATGGTCTTTTTTAGTTAGATTTCTAAGATTATGTCGAGCATGCTCTTTATAGAATTATGACTATAAATCATGAGTTACACGATTAGGGTGCATTTTAAAAGTCAATAGAAAATTATCTAAAAACTCCTTACTCAAAGCATCCTTAATGAACTATACTTTATCTTTGCGGTTTAAAGATATCATTCCTATAGGATGACATTTTGCATTACATGTCCATCTAACGCATTTATGATAGACTTTCAGTTGTTTTGCACGAAGTTTCTTTTCAAAAGTGTTTTTACCTATTCCAAGCATGTATGAAATGAAAGAATTGGAGGACTCACCTGATAGTTAGACCTTTGCTTCAATTAGCTAGTGAATATTTTCAAGAATTTCATGGTTCATTAACAATCTCAATCTTGCACATCTAGCACGGTAAATTTTTATAATCACATTCTAAGGTAGAGTAGGAAAATACTTTTTTAATTTTTTAAGAGTAATGTCTATTTTCAAATGAGAAGAGATATAAAGAAAGGAGAAAGAGCAAAGAATTGCATAAATATATACATAGATATCAGTTATTATAGGAAACTGAAAGAACTGATTTAAGTCACACGATACTATTATTCACCATTTGACCAGGATGAGAGAAACTAGCAAAACAAAGATCACACAAAAAAAAGCACAAAAACAATGTGAGAAAAGGAATCAATCTTTATATATAAGATCATCCAATTCAATAAAGTCATTTTCAATTGAAAAATTATTGAAGTAAACTTTCAAAAAATATCCATATACCTTAAAAACATTACCATTCTTTGGATTCTCAATATCACAAGCCTTATATGGATACACAAGTTTCACAATAAAAGGACTGCTCCATTTTGATCTTAGTTTTCTAGGAAATAAATGGAGTCGGGAATTATAATGCAATACTTTTTTACGAATATTAAATGTTTTTCTCAGTATTTTCTTGTCATAAAAATCTTTGATTCTTGCTTTATGAACTCTTGAATTATCATATGCATCATTTCTTATTTCCTCAAGCTCATTTATTTGTAATTTTCGTAGCTGACAAGCATCATCAAAATTTAAATTGAAAGCTTAACTAGCATAATAAGCTTTATATTTAAGTTCCACAGGTAAGTGACAAGGTTTACCATAGACTAGTCTATAAGATAATGACATATCCAAAAGATTGATGTCTTCTCTCAAGTATAAGAGTGTTGAAGTAATAAATAATCTAGTAAGACTAGGGTCGAACCATAGGGAGGTTAATTGTGTAAATTATATATAACAATAATACAACAACAATAATAGTAACAATAATAACAATAATAATAATAATAGCAGCAACAATAATAGTAATAGCACTAGTAGTAGTAATAATTATGAAAAAGAAGTTAATGAGAACTTTGAGATGAAAGATTAACGTAAGGATTAAACAATGATAATAAAAAATTGTCAAAGTTAGAGGATCCACTAATGGTATGTCAAACAAGTATAGTATAAACTCTTATTATTCAATTGAAAACCACACACAAAGAAGGTTTCAATCATATTATAAATTGTTAACATGATTACATTAGTTATCTTATTCGATTAATGCTAATACTTGTAAATCTTATTAGGCATTCATGATTATAACTTATATTAACAACAAATCAAGTTCATTTCATAACACAAGTGTAGGTTATACCATGTAGTTGAGCCATGAAAGTGCCAAGTATTTGTTGTAGCAAGTGTTATATAATATAAATCTAGATTAGTCATTTAACAAGCAAAGTATTAAAGAGTGAACAAGATAACAAATACAAAACATGTTAGTATCAAACATCAAGATCCATATTGAGTTTATATTATACTTATTCTTAAACCATTAATGTAACCTTTTTACCTTGATATAATAAACTTAGCTAAACATAATAAAATAAAGAAACATAAATAAACAAAATAAGAACATAAATAAAATAAAACTTAAGTAAAGAAAAGAAAATGAAAGGCATAAACTTGATATTAATAAAAGCAAAACTTAAGCAATACAAAAAGAGAAAGCAAGAGTATGATCTTAATATGGAAACTAAGAAGAATGCATGGCAAATGCCTCTTTTTATAGACCAAAATTAGGAATTATCTTTATCCTCTCTTGTTTGAATAAAACATCATTGATAATGTTAAAATTGGAACTACTTGTACTCATGAAAGTTCTAGGAAATTGTCTCAGATTTCCATAAACAAAATTGAGGTCATTTAGACTTCTAGAGCTCACGATATGGGCTGAACACTAAGCATTGTATGGGCTACAGGATAGATTCAGACTTCTTTATTGTTGCTATAATTTAGACTGAAAACAGCCTTTTTAAAACCAAACCTCCATATGAAAGTTGTAGGTCTATGTCTTATCTTTCTATCCATAAAAAGTAGACCTAAATCTGAGATATATAGCTTCAGATGTGATCCAATTACCAAACAGTGTTCCGGTTTGGACTACACCAGTATCTCTTTTCCAAGTTTGGTCATCTCTTTGTCCTTTCAATTTCAGTACTTAAACTCATCAATCAATAATTTTATTTATGTGATATGCCTACATGTAAGATGAACATTTACCACAAATTAAAGGTACATTATATTATTAGATATATTATTATAAAACATGTTTTGGTTAAGAAGTTATTGATATTTCAAATGCAAAATGATGATATAAAACCTTGATAAAAATACACTTTTAAGTACTAATCAACAAGAAAAGTGAAAAGAAAAAATAAAATAAATATTATAATTTATACAAGAATTTACATCCTTGGCAATGGTGTAAAAAACTTGACACAACCAAAAGATTGATGTCTTATACTAAGTGCAAGACTGTCAAAGTAATAAATAACCTAACAAAACTAAGGTGAACCATAAGGAGGTTAACTATATAAATTATAAATAATAATAATAATGATAATAATAAGTTAAAGAGGATTTTAAGATGTAAGATTAATGTGAAGATTAAAAAAAAACAAATATCAAGATTAGAGAATCCACTAATAATATTTCAAACAAGTATTAATATAAACTCTTTTTATTATTCAACTTGAAACCATACACAAACGAGATTCTAATCAAATTATAAATGGTTAACATGATTACATTAGTTATCTTATTCAAATAATATCAATACTTATAAATGCTAATATGTATTCATAATTATAACTTATGTTAATAACCAATCAAGTTTCTTTTATAGTACAAGTGTCAAGTATACCAAATAGTTGGGCTATGAAAGTGCCATGTATTTGTTGTATCAAGTGTTATACAACATAAATCTAGATTATCCATTTAACAAGCAAAGTATTAAGAGTGAATAAGATCACAAATACAAAACATGTTAGTATCAAACATTAAAGTCCATGTTAAGTTTACGTTATACTTATTCTTACACCATTAGTGTAACATTTTCACCTTGATATAATAAACTTAACTAAAGATAATGAAAAAAGAGAAACATAAATAAACAAGATAAGAACATAAATAAGATATAATTTAATTAAGTAAAGGAAATAAAATGAAAAGCATAAAAAAGATATTAATGAAAGCAAAACTTAAACATCAAAATAAAATAAAGAAAAAGAGCAAGAATATGATCTCAATCTGAAAATCAAGATCCCTAAATGTATGACAAATACTTCCTTTTATAGGCTAAAATTTAGAACTATTAATTTTATAATTAAGTATTGAGTGGATGACCAATTCTTGACTTAGTGACAATCATTATCTTCTTGTTTAAACAAAATGTTATTGCTAATGTCAGAATTCGAACAGACTTAAATTATGAAAGTTTTAGAAAATTATTTCAGCTTTCCAAGAGAAAACAATTAAGATTATTTGAACTTCTAGAACTTAAGATGTGGTCTAAACACTGAACAGTGTTTAGGCTGTAGAACATATTCAAACTTCTTCGTTGCTGCTAAGATTTAGACTTTCAAACATCAAAATTGAGTTTGAATTCCCATGAATGTTTTAGGTTAATGTCTTAGTTTTCTATCCATATAAACCAAATTGAAATCCATGTTCTACAGCTCCATATATGATCCAATGACTGAATAGTGTTTCAATTTGGAATGAACCAACATCACTTTTCTAAGTTTCACCTTCTCTTTCTCTTCTCAATTTCAGTAGTTGAACTCATCAATCAATCTTTTAATTTATGTAATGGGACTATATTTAAGATGAATATTTATCATAAATTAAAGGTAACTTATAGTATCGGACTTGTTATTATAAAGCATTCTTTACTTAAATAGTTATTAATACTTCAAGTGTAAAATACTGATATAAAACCTTGATTAAAAATACACTTTTAAATACTAATCAGCTCTTCTAGGGAGTAGAGTTTTCCCTCTTTCCTTTATAACTACCAAAGTGACTGCTCATCTTTCTCGTTCTTCAGATAGTAATAATCTCCCATTAATCATCTTTTATTGAGAGTGGGCACTCTCTAATAATAATCAGGTAACACAATTGACTCATAATTCCCTTAACACTGACAACTAATTCATTACTCTTTTTACTTTTCTCAACCAATATCATATGATCTCAAAAGCTTCCTTCTCTAAATATACCACATAAAAGTTACAATTTTGTTTTTTAATTTATGCAATACCTAATGTTTTTTTCATTTTATTAACATTCATTTAATCATTCATACATTAAAACACAATTTACATAATATTCTCATATGTAAAATACACTTATTTTCTCTAATAATTTAAAATTATAGCAAATCAAGTTTCCCTACTTTTTAAGTAGACTAAATTAAGAAGACAAGAATAAGAAAGACAAGTTTTCTACTACTCTTAAAATCTTTAATTTCCTTGTTTAATCCCTTCTTAATCCCTCTTTTATACTTTTATTTATATCTCTCTAGTGATTTTGAGCAAGAATTTCCCGTAAATTTCCTTTTATTTTTCTCCTTTTTTTTCTCCCTCAAACGGTCAACTTAGGAAGCCATATTTTTATTTATATTTCTCTTATACTTGTAATTACAATATTGCTTTTGTTCTTTAGCTCAACTTCTTTCTTCTTTTTGTTTTTATGGAGTATCACTTTTTTGTTTATTTTCAAGGCTTACCATACTATAAGATTTAAAATCATAAATCTAGAGTTTGTATGTTTAGGGGTTATTTTGATGGCTAAAAATTATATGAACAAAAATTGTTAAGACAACCATGGTTTTATGTGTATAAAAGTTGTTTTAATGACCTAAATATACGTGAACAAGAGTTGTTGCGAGAGCCATGAATTTATGAATTTATGTGTGTAATGGCTATTTTGATGACCTAAGATTGTACAAATATAGGTTGTTGTGGTATTCATTAACATGTTGAGATTTTGGGCTGCAATAATAGTCAAAAGGTATTTTTTTTAATGTGGACTATAAAAACAAATATAAATGTATGAAATGATTGATCATCAAACTCAAATGAGTGTGTACAAGTAAATTTTTTCATAGTTGTAAGAGAATATCTCTTTATTAAAGTTATTATGTTAAAAGTAGGAATGAATAATAATGATATTATTAAGATTGAATGTATTCAAATAATAAATTAGATGGAAATATAGCAAGATTATAAGTCTTATTAAAAATTGGTCAGATTCTTAGTTTAAAAAATTTGAGTGGACATGAGAAATAAACTATAATTATATTAAATTATTTTGGCATTTTGTTTTAAACATTACTATAATAAGGAAATTATAAATATGATTGAGTTAAATTAAAAAGATAAGTTAGAGAAATTACACTTTGAGTTAATGATTTTGTGAGAATTGAAAATTTAATCTATTTAGAATTATGAAAAATATAGGTGAAAAATATGGTATAGATTTCTTGAAATGTTTTATTTGTATACTAACAAGGGTACCTTGAAAATATCCTTAGAAAACACTAGAACTATATGATTGAGGTAGTCGATCAACACTTGCTAGTGTTATAATTTTAAGCTACTTGTTAGGTGGTATAATGTTAATTTAGTTAACAGGTTAGTTGTTATGTTATTTAATAAGTTAGGTGTTGTGTTTATGGTTATGATTATAGTGGTTTTATTGAAGTTGATGAAGACTTATTTTGATGAAAAGAAGATGATAAAAACTCAGGTTAGAGAAAGGGGTATGGTGGAGGTTTGGGTTTGTTTGGCTTAAAGCTTAAATATGTTGTAATTATATTAGAATTTTAAGTAATAATTGGTTGTGGTGAAAGAAGGGATAATTGTTGTTAATTTGATTTGTTGTTATGTAAGCTTGGTTGGTAGATATTTTTTAGAGTTTTTTATGTGAGAAGGCTCAGTTTATTAGTGATGTTGTAACTCAATTCTCAAATTATTTTTTCATTTATGCATGCATTGATTTTAAAATTATTTTATTAGTGTATTCACTAATATCAAAGTCAAGAATACTATATATTTTTTTTATTATATAATATTTATCAACACTAGATTTTAAAGATCTATAATTGAATATTCACTAACGCAAGAGTCAAGAATATTATAAGCAAACCATCATAACATAAAACAACAAACTTTTAGTAATTTAAGACAGAACTAGTAATGTAGCATATCTTAGACAAGATGTTTAAAGGATAATAATATCTTCTTCTTTTTTTATGTAACTAGTCTAGTACAATAGAATCTTTATTGGCTAATTAGGGTTTTTAATGACCATAATATTAGGTGGTAGCTCCTTAAACCAAACCTTTCCTTATCAAAGAAAAAGATGCCAAAAATATATACTTTATCATTTAATTTGAATTTTTTAAGGTTGCTGCAATGTTAGATGCATCAGATGATGACTTCACTAGGAATTTTAGGACCAAGTTTCGCTTTTTGTCTTATTATTGCTCTCTTGTTTCTTGTGCATATTTATTTATTTTCTTGACTTTATTGCTTTAGCATGCATTTTTGTTTATACTATCATACATCACTTTAAGAACACACACCTTAAAATATAGGATTGGTAGGGAGGTAATGATATTCGATATTCTATATTGAAAGTTTGAGAATTAATATAGATGAAATTATAAATTAGAGAGTCAATTCAGTCTCAAATCAAAAGAATTGATAAGTTTGGGGACTTAATTAAACTTTGAATTAGTTTAATTAATGAAATCAAGAATTTAATTGAAAAATTGATAAGTTTGGGGACAAAATTGAACTTGGAATTAGTTTAATTGATGAATAGGGTCTAATTGTTAAATGTCAGAAGTTAGGGGCCAAATTGAAAATCACCGTTTTCTAATCACGGTTCATCTTCATCCAAGGATTACCGATTCAGCAGGAAAATCCAGGGAAAGGCGTCAGGACTCTTACCTCAGCTGCCCATTATCCTCTACGATGTCATTTCCAAAAGCCATGATGTCGTGACCAACAGTACTGCAATGGGAGGACTGTTTGTCCCCTGTTTTTTCCTAAACAGGGACGAACGTGCTTCGGCACAAACAGAAGACTTTCTCAGGCTTTATAAAAACCAGAGAAAGGCCAAGCAGGGGAATAAAAAAAACACAGAGGTCAAAGGATTAAAAAACACGGGGGACACGGAGCGAACACAGGGAAAGGAGGAAGAAGGAAAAAGGAAAACCAACGAATGAACAAACAAGCAGAAAAGCAGATACAGAGAGAAGAGAGACCAGAAAAAAACAGAAGAAAAAAAAGAAGAGCAAAAGCAGATAGACAGAAAGAGAGGGAGAGCATCCTTGGGCAGGAGATAGCAGGAGATAAAACGGAAGAAAGGAGAGGACGTCGCCGGGCCAGGTCACCACCGGCGTCTTCATCTTCGTGAGTAATGGACACATGCTAGGCAACGGTACCCGGGGTGGTCACTGGCTGGACCAGTGACGAGGTCAAAAAACTGAGGTCGGGCTAGGCTGTGCTCGGCTTGGGTCTCAAGCCCAACTGGGCCAATCTGTTTTAGATCAGGTGTGTTTAAAACATCTTTATATTATTTTTTTTTAATTTTATTACCTTTTATTTTGATATTTAGTCCAATGAATCTCTTTATGATATAGAAAATTTTAAAAACAATTATGAATTTTTTTGAATTTTTTTGTAAGTTCTTTGTATTTTTTGAGGTATGTCATTGTATAATTGATTTGTGAATTTTTTTTGTGAAATGTAAATCCAATGTATGATATATTTTTTCTTTTAAGAAAAAATTATATATGCATTGATTTAAATTCATTTTATTAAACTAATTTTATTGGTTATGTATGCATTGATTTAAATTTATTTTATTAGTTTATTAATTGATGTCAAAATCAGGAATACCATATGTTTTTTTACTGTGTAATATTTATCATTATTAAAGTTGACTAATGTCTGGTTTAAAATTAAAATAAGATGTATCAAAAGAAAAAATTATGCATGACGATGCACTTGTTCTTATAGGATTCATGTGGTCTCTAAGTGTTCTGACACAATTATTTTTATTATAAAACGATTGGTTATTTTCTTCGGCTATATTTTTTAAAAATAATGAGGATACCCTACAAAGTCTATGACTTAATATACATGACCAAATTCTCATGCATGTATAAGAATAGAATAAAAAAAGAAAAGGAAAAGAAATAAAAGAAATAAAGTTAGACACAAGAAATGTGAAAAGAGAAAATAAAATAAATACAATAATTTGTATAAAAATTTATGATTATAATTATCTTATTCGAATAATGTTAATACTTGTAAATGTTGTTAGATATTCATGATTATAATTTATATTAATAACAAATCAAGTTTCTTTTATAACACAGGTATAGATTATACCATATGGTTAGGTTATGAACGTGCCAAGTATTTATTGTATGAAATAAATCTAGACTAACCATTTAACAAGTAAAGTATTAAGAGTGAATAAGATAATAAATACAAAACATGTTAATATCAAATATTAAAGTCCATGTTGAGTTTATACTATACTTATTATTACACCATTAATATAACTTTTTCACCTTAACATAATAAATTTAGCTAAATATAATGAAAAAGAGAAACATAAATAAATAAGATAAGAACATAAACAAGATATAAGGTAACTAAGTAAAGAAAAATAAATGAATAGAATAAACAAGAAATCGATGAAAGAAAAAACATAAACATTTCAAAAATATAAAGAAAAAGAGTAAGAATATGATTTTAATTTGAAAACCTCTAAATGCAAGACAAATACCTCCTTTTATAGGCCAAAATGAGAAACTATTGATTTAATGAATAATTATTGAGTACGTGTTCAACTCTTAACTTAATGATAATTATTATTTTCTTGTTTGCTAAAATATCATTACTAATGTTAGAATTTGAATAAATTTAAATTATGAAAGTTTTAGAAAATTATCTTTACTTTTTAACAAAATTTTTTTGAAGTTATTTGGACTTCTAAAACTCAAGATATGGGTTAAACATTGAATTGTGTCTGGGTTGCAGCACAAATTCGTGCTGCTTCGTTGTTACTAAAATTTTGACTTTCAAAAAACAGAATTGATTTTTGTCTTTTCTATGAATGTTTTAGGTGTATTTCTTAGCTTTCTAACCATATAAATCAAATTAAAATCAAAGATTTATAGCTCCAAATATAACTCAATGATTGAACAATATTCTAGTTTAAACTGAACCAGCATCACTTTTCTAAGTTTCACTTTCTTTTTTTCTTCTCAATTTCAATAGTTAAATTCATCAATCAATTCTTTAATTTATATAATAAATATATATTTAAGATAAATATTTATCATAAATTAAAAATTTTTAGAGTATCAGATTTATTATTATAAAATATATTATAGTTAAAAAATTATTGATATTTCAAATATAAAATACTAATATAAAATTTTAATAAAAATATACTTTTAAATATTAATCATTACACTGTTATTTATATAAAAATTTATTTATGTTTAAAATTTTTTATCACCGATTATATTTCCTTTAATATGTTGCGAATAATATCATCCTTACTACTTTATAATTTTTCTTTGTCACTTTATGATTCGAGGGATAGACTCGGATGGTTTGGTTGTGATCATGAGATTGTAGGTCGCTAATAAACACCTTGGTACAGCCACAAGTCAACCAAGTCTTCCTCTGACATTTCAAACTTGCCTCCTCCCTCACATCTTCCGCTCCAGACAACCTTTCCTCCATTTAAAGAAAAAGCATCAAATATCCTCATCCAATTTCTATGGAGTTCTCTCTTCATCCATTCTTTCTTCTTCAATCTCTTTTTCTTCTTCTTCCTCTTCTTTCATCTTCAGTATCTTACAATCCTCCGGTTAAGTACTTCATGAACTGCGGGTCACGCACCAACGTCGATCTTGACGGTTACCGGACTTTTGTTGGCGATAAGAATTCTAACACTTCCTTCTCTGTAGGAAAAAGCAAATCTATCCAAAATGAAAACCCTTTACCCGGCATATCACGCCTCTATCATACAGCTAGAATCTATACGAAAATATCCCCGTATATGCTTGATATCACTCAAAATGGTTCCTACCTTGTCCGCCTTCATTTCTTTCCATTCAGCTTCAAAGGGACTCATCTTGCTGATGCTTTGTTCGATGTGTCTGCTTCAAATTTTTCACTTTTATCAAATTTTACAGTCCCGAACAGTACTACTGATTTCCCAGTGATCAAGGAGTTCTTTCTCACGATTGCTGCAGGAAATTTCAAAATCTACTTTAAACCAGCTGAAGAAACACCTTATGCTTTCGTGAATGCTATAGAAGCCTTTCTTCTCCCACCAAATTTCTTCGTGGATAATTCAACAATTCCTCCTTTACGCAAAGATGGAGCTCTTAGGACATTTTATAGGATAAATGTTGGAGGTCCAGAAATAAACGATACCCTGTGGAGGAATTGGATACCAGATGATGATTATCTAACTTTTGGGGGTTCGGGTGCAAACCGTTCTTATGATGGCGAACTTTATACGGCCAGTCAAAGGTTGAGTGTCCGAGAAATTGCCCCTGATTCTGTGTACAAAACTTGCAAAGAAGTGAGTGTTGATAATAAAGAGGCATCCAATTTTCCAAATATAACTTGGCGTTTTAACGTGAATAAGAAAGCTAGACATCTTGTTCGTCTGCACTTTTGTGACTTTTTCAGTGAGGCACCAGGTACTGTGAAATTTGATCTCTATATATCTACCAATTTCAGTTATGTGATCGATCCTAATTCTGAAGGGGTTAGTGATATGGCATCCCCATTTTTCTACGATTTTGTGGTTCATTCTGATGATTCCGGATATATGAGTTTTAGTATAGCCCCAGGAAATAATTCTATTAAGAAAGTTGCTTTTCTGAATGGACTGGAGGTCATGGAGTTTGTGGGGAACAAGATAATTGTAGTGCCTGTTGATGAGCATGAGTCAAAAAACCATCTAGCTCTCATAATTGGTTCAGCTGGAGGTGTGGCTCTAGTCTTGGTTTTGATTTTATTATTGTCATTACGTTGGAGATTAAAGCGACCAAAGCCCGTAAAAGCAAAGTTTCTTTATGGAAAAGGGAGGTCTCCCCGTTGGATAACCGAAAAAACTGAAAATGCCGCCTCCAACGTTACTAATTTAAACCTCAAACTAAAGATGTCTTTAGCTGAAATACTGGCTGCGACTCATAATTTCAATCCAAAGTTGTTGATTGGTGAGGGTGGGTTTGGCAAAGTTTGTAAAGGAACTCTTGAGAGTGGTATGAAGGTGGCTGTGAAACGAAGCGATTCAAGTCATGGCCAGGGTCTTCCAGAGTTCCAAACTGAGGTCATGGTCCTTTCAAAGATTCAACATCGAAATCTTGTTTCCTTGGTTGGCTACTGCGATGAAGGATCGGAGATGATATTGGTTTTTGAATTCATGGAAAAGGGGACTTTGAGGGACCACTTATACAGCAGGAAGGAGTGCCTAAAGAATCCATCTGCAAAAACTGAATTGACTTGGAAACAAAGGCTTGATATCTGTATTGGCTCAGCAAAAGGTCTCCATTACCTCCATACTGGTCCAGATGGAGGAATCTTTCACCGTGATGTTAAGTCTACAAACATCTTACTTGATGAACATTTAGTGGCCAAAGTAGCTGATTTCGGTCTTTCTAAACAAGGAATGCCTGATCCAGACCATATAAGCATGGGTTTTAAAGGAACTTTTGGTTATCTTGACCCTGAATATTTCAAAAATTTTCAGTTAACCAATAAATCAGATGTGTATTCTTTTGGTGTGGTTCTTCTTGAAGTGCTTTGTGCTCGACCCCCTGTTGTAGACTCACAGCAGAAGGAAGAAATAAACTTAGCTGAATGGGGGATGTTTTGGCATAAGAAAGGACAGCTTGAAAAGATTATTGATCCTTTATTGGTAGGTCACATCAACCTTAATTCACTGAGAAAATTTGGTGAAATAGTCGAGAAGTGTTTGGAGCCATATGGAGCAGACAGGCCTAATATGCATGATGTGTGCTGGGATTTAGAATACGCAATGCAGCTTCAAGAGACTGTAGTGCATAGAGAAGCACTTGAGGACACCACCATAACAGGTGCTTCATCAGATTCAGCACTTCCAGTTATGCAGAACATGAGTTCTAATATGTTCCCAGTTGATGATTTCTCAGATACAACAGGTACTGTAACGTATCCCAATTAAGAATTAACGATTCCAGATGATTCCCACGGCTGAGCTCTCAATGCCTCCTATTATTACATCAAATTTCTCCAGCAATGAATGGACTTTGAAGTCGCTTGAGTATATACTCTAGTTAATTCATGTTGTCACATGAGAAGTTCTAAATAACAGCAACTACGTTCACAAGCTTTGTCGATTACACCAAATGACTTGGTAATTCTCTGGGTTAGAAGTACCTGTTCAACTGAGAGTGATTAAGGTGGATAGCTTGACAGAATTTAGATGCTAATGTTCATCCCTTGGATGCATGTCTGTAAAATATAAATAATAATAAAGTTTGATTAGATTTTTAATATATTTTAAATGAAATTCATGATAAAATCATGGGTTTAATTTTAAATATTAAATATGAGGCCAAATATATTAAAATCACCTGTTCAAAACTTGATATACCATCACTTTTATTCAAATATTGTATCTTATGAATTAGCCTTTCCTTTTGGGAACAAGTATAGAAAGGATGCAAAATTTTCAAGAAACCCAGTTAACTCAATTAACATCATCTTTAGAATTTTAGTTGAATCGACTAACTTAATCTCCAAGAAATCAAGTTGATCGAATTGACATGATCTTTAAATTTAAATTAGTTTAACTAACTAATTTACTACATGTAAACTACCATTTAAGCTCATTGTGTTCCTCGAATGGACAAATTTGAATTTAATATTTATACACCTAGATAGAATTAGTCAACCCATATTTTTCTATATATCATTTATGTTGTTGTTGGTACTTAGCACTAAATGATAATGGGATCCTTCTTACAATAATTAGATCTATAGAATAATATTAAGGTATGTCAATACTAGAATATGAACCATTTAACATCATATTATTTTTAATAAATAATGTAACCATCAACTAATAAGATTAATTAACTCAAATAATTGCCTTGGAACTAGATTAAATGGTGTTTTTCTCTATATATGCTCGATTCATCATGTAGATTGGTGTGTTTCATGGGTTTAAAAAGACACATGAAACACCAGATAAAATTTAATTCTTCAATTCCTTACATGCATAAATATTCTCATTCTATAAGAACTTGTATTTATCATCTTCTCCAACATACTTTATTACATACAAAATACAACCTTCAAAGTTATATCTATCATACAACATAACAAACCTAAGAATTAAAAGGTCCCAAAACTCTATATAGAACGTGTTTTATAAGTATCGTGACTAATATAATGTTTCTTTTTCAATTTCTTAACCTAGTTATTTTTTGTTAAAAATGCCTAAATCCAATACAATTTTTCTTAAACTTCATTATAATTAAGTTTATATAAGTAATAAAGTCATATCGAGTGTATTGCAAGTAGTCCAATATTTTATTGAATATCATAAACATTTTCTTATTTGGTATAAACTAAACATTTTTTATTTAAATTTCCTCAAAGCATTAGTATTTTGAAATGTAAATTATAGCCCAACCAAATATATTAGGATGTTATGTTACTTGTTATTTTCCAACGAAGACAAATCTCTACTATGAAATAATAAGCTTTTTAGTTCTTATTTTATGACTTATTTATAATTACTTGAGTATATAACAATTATTGCTATTTATGTTTTACAAATATTCTTCTAATATTAATAAAAAGGCATAACAATTTATAACATGAAACTCATTTGTCAAGCTCATCTACCTTAATCATTCTTTGTTGAATGTTGTAATATCATTAATTCTAAATTTAAAGAATAATGTAGTACCTACTAGGTCAATATAGAGTGATTGATATATGAGTTTCTAGATGTTAATTTACATGCCTTCTTATTAATATTGAATGTATATTTATAAAACATAAGAAATAATAAAACTTGACTAGATGCTCAATGTACTAAAATTCATGGCAGATTTGTTTAGGTTAGCTAGGTAATGGATATCGCAAATCTAAGTCCAATCAATGCCTTAAAATGTCACGAAACGAAGACTTTATCTTGTATCTATATCAATCCCAAGTGTAAACATAAGTTACATCATTTTATCTCCCAAAAACAATTATAACAACCATATGAGAGAAGTCCTTAAAGATTTATAGCTTTTAAGTTTTGAAACTAACAAATGAGAAGTTGTTATGTGGTAAAGAGCATGCATACATAATGTTTACAAATTCTCTCATTTTATCACTTTCATAGAAACAAAACAATTACACCTTTTTTATCTTAGTCTTAACAATTTTCATCATTTTATAACTTGTAAATCAACCATTAAATTACCATAAAATAGTCTTGTTTCTTTTCTACTCATTATAGAGAAATTTCAATATGATTTTGAGTTATAAAGCTAATATTCAAAGGAACTCTAATTGCATTTTGCTAAAATTTCATGAGAAAACTCTTTTTAAGTAAAATTTTTCCAATATCTTAAGAGTTTTTTAAGTTCTAATAAATATTTTTAAGGTAACTAATGAATCCAAGACTACCTTTTATGAGGAGGCCCTAAGATAATTTGGATCTGAAAGCAATTTGAGATGATTGCTCTATAAAATAACAAATTTCTAGACCCACTTTGAGCTAACATCCTTTTATGAATAAATTTTAAGAAATTCACTTCAAGATAATCACTCTATAAAAGCCTAAATTTCAAAATCACATTAAGCATATCTCTCGTCGAAATGAATAAGTTTTTAAAAAATCATTTCAAGAAAGTTACTCTATAAAAATATCATTTTTCATGAGGTAGGTAATCTCTCAATTTGATCAAATCTTTTTTTTTTAATTTATGAGGTAGATCAATATTTTTTTTAATTTATGAGGTAGATCTTAACCTCATGATTTCACCATTTCAAAAAAATAATATGAACCTCTTAATTTAACTATTTCAGAAAAATAAGATTGGTCACCTCTAAGTTTAATCAAAATTCAAAATTCTTTAGTAGATTTGCCTTTCAAGTTTGATGGTTTTTAAAGTTTTTTTTTATAAAAACCATATTTTCTTTACAAGCTTACTACCCAAAGTATATGAATATTATTTCTCATAGGGCTTTATATAGTAAGCATTGTAAAGATAAAGTAGTTGTCATAACACAAAATTTGACCCCTTCTTTTCAAAACGTTTTTTCAAAAATCCAAAAATAAAAGTAAAAATTCTAAAACAAAAGGTGTTTTCAAGGCATTTGCACTCATTTAGTAGTTTTCAACGTCTTTTTTAAAAATTAAAAAACACTTGAAAAAAAACAAAAAAAAAGGCTTTTGAAGCATTTCGGCCATTAATGCATGCATTTCATAATTCTTGATTAGTTTGTTTTTATCAAGTTCACATTAAAGTTGTTTTAAAAAAAAAGAAACAAAAAACAAAACATAAAAAACAAGAAAAGTAAAAAAAAAAAAGCAAAATGGAAGCAAGATAGACAAGTGGACTAAAGTGCAAAAAAAAAAAAAAGAATCAATGTAAAATAGACTTTGGGGTTAAACAATTGAAAATAAAACTACAGAATTTATGGGCTATAAATAGTTGAGTAGTTTTGAGAGAAAAGAAAAGAAAAGCCCTAACCACCCATGTCACAAACAATCCATAAAAAATCTTTCACTTCTCCTTTTACCACCAAAAACTGTAGCCACCCATATTACAAACCAACCTATAAAAAAGCTTTAGCCTTATCCTTTTCATTTCCTTTTTCACCACTATAAACCCTAGCCGCCAATGAAAAATTTTGAGAGGAAGCAAAATAGAAAAGAGAAAGTGTGTTGGAAAAAAATAAAATAAAGTGAAACTATTCATTTTTTTCCTTTACCTTTTATAAAATAAAAAACCCTAAATTTTCTCTCATCACTCACTCTCTAAAATCAAACCACTATGAACTTACAACTCAAAACAACCATAGCTCTATTTTTCAACCAAAATAGGAGCGCAAACTAGATGAGATTAGAAAAACAATATAAAAAAATTGCAACTAAAATGGAAGTGAATATGGCATACTCACAAGTAATTAAATTTGGCCAAAATCAAAGAATGTGACTTTTGTGACTTTTCTTCTCCTTTATTCAATTGATTAATCTCTTTTCATTTTCATTGGTGAAAAAAATTGATCTTGTCAATGCCTAGACAAAGAGTAATATATACAACTCATCCAAGTCTTCCCTAACATTTCAAACTTGTTAGCATTCCCTCACATATCCGCGTTCAAAGAAAAATCTTTAAATATATACATCTAATTTTTATGGAGTTCACTCTTTATCCATTATTTCTTTTTTAATTACTTTTCTTCTTCTTCTTCTTCCTTTTCTTTCATACTTAGTATCCTAAAATCCTCTAGTTAAGTACTTCATGAAGTGTGGATTGGGCATTAATATTGATCTTGATGGTTATTGGATTTTTGTTAGCTAATGTTTTCTAGAGTTCCAAACTGAGATCATGGTCTTTTCAAAGATTCAGCATCGGTATCTTGTTTTCTTATTTGGCTAGTGCAATGAATGATCATAGATGATACTAGTTTTTGAGTTCATGGAAAAGAGGACTTTAAGAGACCACTTATATAATAGAAAGGTGTGGTTAAAGAATCCATTTGCATAAACTGAATTAACTTGGAAACAAAGGTTTGAAATTTATATTGGCTTATTAAAGGGTCTTCATTATCTTTACATTAGTCTAGGTGGAGGAATCTTTTATCATAATGTTAAGTCCACAAACATCTTACTTGATGAACATTATATGGCTAAAATGGTTGATTTTGATCTTTCTCAGTAAGGAATGCTTGATCTAGATCATATAAATATAGGTTTGAATGGTAGCTTCATTTATTTTGACCATGAATATTTTAGAATTTTTAGTTAACCAATAAGTGAAATATGTATTCCTTCCCATCAAAGGACCATATAACCTAGACCCAATTTCCTTTAAGGCCTTTTCTAGTTAGGAACATTTAAGAAAGACCTTGATAAGAAGTGGTGATGATGAAAATAACTATTTTTATGATTGTGACTACATGTCTCTATGCATTTGGACTTTTCTAGTTATCCACTTTAAGAATGCTCTTTGTGACACGACTAAAAGATTGATGTCTTCTCCCAAGTGCAGGAGTGTCGAAGTAATAAATAACCCGGCAAGACCGGGGTCGAACCATATGGAGGTTAATTGTACAAATTATAAACAACAATAATAGTAACGATAACAAAAACAATAATAATAGTAGTAATAATAATACTAATAATAATACTAGTAGTAGTAGTAGTTGTTGTTGTAGTAGTAGTAACAACAATAAAGAAAGAGAAGAAGAAAAATTGATGAGAACTTTGAGATGGAAAGTTAAAGGAACGATTAAACAATGATAATAAACAATGTCAAGGTTAGAGGATCCACTAATGGTATGTCAAACAAGTATAGTATAAACTCTTATTATTCAACTGGAAACCATACACAAAGGAGGTTCCAATGAGATTATAAATTGTTAACATGATTACATTAGTCATCTTATTCAATTAATGCTAATACTTGAAAATTTGGTCAAGCATTCATGATTATAACTTAGGTTAACAACAAATCAAGTTCCTTTCATAGCTCAGGTGTCAGTTATACCATACAGTATGGGCTATGAAAGTGCCAAGCATTTGTTGTACCAATTGTTATACAACATAAATCAAGATTAGTCATTTAACAAGCAAAGTATTAAAGAGTGAACAAGATAACAAATATAAAACATGTTAGTAGTAAACATTAAAGTCTATATTAAGTTTATACCATACTTATTCTTAAACCATTAGTGTAACCTTTTCACCTTGACATAATAAACTTAGTTAGACATAATGAAAGAAAGAAAAATAGATAAACAAAATAAGATAAGAGTTAACAAAGCAAAGAAAAGGAAATGAAAGGCATAAACTTGATATTAATGAAAGCAAAGCATAAGCAATACAAAAAATACAAAGAGAGAAAACAAGAGCATGTTCTTGATCTAGACACCAAGATACCTAAATGTATGACAAAACCTCCTTTTATAGGCCAAAATTAGGAACTATTGATTTGATGACTAATTGATGAGTAGGTGGCCAACTCTTGACTCGGTGACAATCTTTATCTTCTTTTGTTTGCGTAAAACATAATTGATAACATCAAAATTGAAACCACTTGAAAAAATAAAAGTTGTAGAAAATTGTCTCAGCTTTCTTGTGTAAAACATTCATCTTATTTCAACTTCAAAAACTCCAAATATGGCCAAAATACTGAATAGTGCTCGGGTTGGAGGACAGATTCGGGCTTCTTTCTTGTTGCAACAATTTGGACTTGAAAATGACCTTTTTAGATCTTAGGCTTCCTATGAAAGTTATAGGCCTATGTCTTACCTTTCCATCCATATAAAGTAGACCTAAATCTGAGATCTATAGCTTCAGATATGACCTAATTACCGAATAATGTTCTGATTTGGATTACACCGATATCTCTTTTCTAAGTTTGACCATCTCTTTATCGTTTCAATTTCAATTCTTAAATTCATCAATCAATCCTTTCATTTATATGATAGGCCTGCATTTAAAATGAATATTTACCATAAATTAAAGGTATCTTATATTACTAGATATATTATTGTAAAACATGTTTTAGTTAAGGAGTTATTGATACTTCAAGTGCAAAATGATGATATAAAACCTTGATAAAAATACACTTTTAAGTATCAATCACATCCCTCAACTAGCATATTACTAGCCCCTAGTAATCAAAGCGTTAAAATAGAAAAACAATTTACAAATTCCACAAAGTAAGGTATTCATTATTTAACTTCCATTATTCTATCCAGATAAACAAACTCTCGTTAAATTTATATACCTGCTCAATACCTCTTAACAAGATATTCATAAACCTTTGTTTTGTGCTCAATGTTTCAACACATAATCTTTTCTTGGAAGAAAACAAAATTTTTGTTCTAATGTTTAAGGTTAACTTCCTTGGGTTGAGATTATTATTTTGATCTTTTTTTTAATATATATATCCATATAATTTAAAACACCTTGCATCTTTAACCCATGTAATGAGGTTTCAGCTAATGACTCCCAAACCAGTTGGTCTTAGGGCATTAGGTGTTAAGACACCCTTACGAGCATAGTAACTCGGGTCGTAGATACTGATATATAGATAGTGCAATGTTTGATTTCTTTAAGCTTTTCTCCTCAACCCATGTAACAAGCATTGCGCCAATAGCTCCCAAGTTAGTTGACTTTAGGGTATTAGGTGTTAAAACACTCCTTCAGGCTTAATTGCTTAGGTTAGAGAGGCTACAAAACCAAACTTATCTACATTTTTATTATTATCATTTTTTTCTTTCTTTTTTAATTATACACTATCTCTTTTCCTTAGTTGTTACCTTTAACAAAAAAACATAAATAATGTAACAATCCAATATGTGATTGATACTTAAAAATGTATTTTTATCAAGGTTTTATATCATCATTTTGCACTTGAAGTATCAATAATTCCTTAACTAAAGCATGTTTTATAATAATCTATCAATAATATAAGATACCTTTAATTTATGACAAATGTTCATTTTAAATGTAGGCCTATCATATAAATCAAAGGATTGATTGATGACTTTAAGAACTGAAATTGAAAGGATAAAGAGATGGCCAAACTTAGAAAAAAGATGTCGGTATAATCCAAACTGGAACACTGTTCGGTAATTGGGTCATATCTAAAGCTATAGATTTCAGATTTAGGTTTACTTTATATGGATGAAAAGGTAAGACATAGGCCTACAACTTTCATATAGAGCCCAAATCTAAAAAGGCTATTTTCAAGTCCAAATTATTGCAACAATACAGAAGCCTGAATCTGTCCTCTAGCCTGAGCACAATTTAGTATTTTAGCCATATCTGGAGTTCTAGAAGTCAAAATGAGCTGAATTTTTTACACAAGAAAGCTGAGATAATTTCCTAGAATTTTTATGTTTTTAAGTGGCTCTAATTTTGACATCATCAATGATGTTTTGGGTAGACAAGAGAAGATAAGGATTGTCACCAAGTCAAGGGTTGACGACCTACTCATCAATTAGTCATCAAATCAATAGTTCCTAATTTTGGCCTATAAAAGGAGGCATTTGCCATGCATTTAGGTATCTTGGTGTCCAGATCAAGATCATGCTCTTGTTTTCTCTCTTTGTATTCTTTATAATGGTTATGCTTTGGTTTCATTAATATCAAGTTTATGCCTTTCATTTCCTTTCCTTTACTTAGTTAACTTTTATCTTATTTATGTTCTCATTTTGTTTATCTATTTTTCTTTCTTTCATATGTCTAGCTAAGTTAATTATGTCAAGGTGAAAAGGTTACACTAATGGTGTAAGAATAAGTGTGGTATAAACTTAATATGGACTTTAATGTTTGATGCTAACATGTTTTATATTTGTTATCTTGTTCACTCTTTAATACTTTGTTTGTTAAATGATTAATCTTGATTTATGTTGTATAACACTTGGTACAACAAATGCTTAACACTTTCATAACCCATACTGTATGGTATAACCGACACGTGAACTATGAAAGGAACTTGATTTGTTGTTAACATAAGTTATAATCATGAATGCTTGACAAAATTTACAAGTATTAGCATTAATTGAATAAGATGACTAATGTAATCATGTTAACAATCTATAATCAGATTGGAACCTCCTTTATGTGTGGCTTCCAATTGAATAATAAAAGTTTATACTATACTTGTTTGACATACCATTAGTGGATCCTCTAACCTTGACATTGTTTGTTATCATTGTTTAATCCTTACGTTAATTTTTCATATCAAAGTTCTCATCTACTTTTCTTCTTCTTCTTCTTCTTTTTATTATTACTGTTATTACTACTATTACTACTACTGGTATTATTAGTGCTACTATTATTATCCTTGTTGTTATTGTTACTATTGATGTTGTTTATAATTTGTACAATTAACCTCCTTGTGGTTCGACCATGGTCTTGCCGGGTTATTTATTACTTCGACACTCCTGCACTTGGGAGAATACATCAATCTTTTCATCGTGTCAATATGCAACCCATAATCATATGTTAAAGTGTGTGTGTGTAAATTAAGGTTTAAGAATATATGTTAAATAAGTATATGAGCAGAATTAAGTGAGAACAATGGAAGAGTTTATAAATCTGAATATTTCAAGAAGTATTATGATAGACCTTGTTACGAATGATTTCTAAGATGCGTCTCAAGAGTCATAAAAGATTCTCCTTACTCTACCATCATAGTAACAACAATTTTGCACATGTTTTATGAAATAGAAAACATAGTTTTTTCTTTTAGCTACTACTCTCTCCCCCCAACTAAAACAAGACATTGTCCTCATTGTTTAAAGGTAGAAAAATAGAGTATAAAAGATATTACCTGAAATAACAAACACTGACAAACTTGAAACACACTGAAACAAATATAAAAAACAACAAAACACAATAATAAAACCTAAAGACACAAAGATTCACAAATGGAGGCTCAAATCCAATCTAAGCTTTTTATGGATTTTTTTAGTTGATTAATTTATACGACTCATGAATGGATCAATTACAGGAATGAAAGATTGTAGTTGGTCAATCAATTGTTCAACAATAGCAGCAAAGATTATGATTTGTCATGCAGAAGATGTTAGAAATTCTTGTTCCACAACATGATCAAGAAAAGACAACAACTTATCATAATAACCATTAACATTTAACAAACCTATAGGTTTATGGTGAATGTGCAGTTAGGCCCAAGAAGAAATATGAAAGATCTCTTCCAATGTACCTAGACCACCTAGTAAGGTAATGAAGGTATCAACAATGTTAAACATTGCATTCATTTGAGCAGACATTGTGGAGACCTGTAGTTCCTCTCCAATTGTTTTTCCAATGATATCCCCTTGTGCTAAAGGTTCAGGGACGACCCTCATAACTTGACTACCTCCTAAAAATGCAGCTATTGACACACCTCTCATTAACCCAAGACTGCCTCCCCCATATACTAAATGAATTTTTCTTTCAGCTAGCACTTGACCAAGATGATTTGCTGACTCTAAAATCTCTTTTTTTTTTCCCAGGACTAGATCTACCAAAAACACAAATATTTCTTATGTGATGTCTTGAGGAACTTGCCATTTCTACACACTTTAGTTTTTGTTGAATGTATGGGTTGAGTAGAAATGAAAGGAACGAAGAGAAATTAGAAAGACAATCATACCATCTATATGTAGGTCAGCTAGAGTCTCACACACACTCTCTCGCTCTCTTTAGTAGGAGTAACAACAACAACAACAATAATACTAGTAGTAATAATAATAACAATAATAATAATAATAGTACTAATAGTAGTAGTAGTAAAAAAAAAAAGAGAGAAGAAGAAGAAGAAGATGACAACTTATTCTTGTGGAATAATGCCTGGCTTAAAATGAAAATGAGATGCATCAGGAGGAAAAGCATGCATGATGGTGCACTTATTCTTGAGGGATTCATGAGGTCATTAAGTGTTCTAACACGGTTATTCTCATTATTCTCAATATAAAATGACTGATTATCTTCTTCGGCCATATTTTCTGAAAATGATGAGGATACCCTATAAAGTCTACCACTTGATGTACACGACCACACTCATGCACGTGTAGGGGTGGAATAAAAGAAAGAAAAAAACAAAAAAAAAGCAAGATAAAAGAAACAAAGTTAGATACAAGGAAAGTGAAAAGAGAAAATAAAATAAATACTATAATTTGTACAAAAACTTACCTCTTTGGTAATGACGCCAAAAACTTGACATGACTAAAAGATTGATGTCTTCTCCTAAGTGTAGGAGTGTCGAAGTAATAAATAACCCGGCAAAACCAAGGTCGAACCACAAGGAGGTTAATTGTACAAATTATAAATGACAATAATAAAGTAACAACAACAACAACAACAATAACAACAATAACAATAGTAATAGTAGAATTAATAAAGAAAAAGAAGGAGGAGAAGAAGAAGATGATGAGAACTTTGAGATGGAATATTAATGCAAGGATTAAATAATGATAATAACAAATGTCAAGGTTAGAGGTTCCACTAATGGTATGCCAAACAAGTATAGTATAAACTCTTATTATTCAATTGGAAATCACACACAAAAAAGGTTCCAATTAGATTCTAAATTGTTAACATGATCACATTAGTTATCTTTTAATGATAATACTCGTAAATCTCGTCAGGCATGCACGATTATAACTTATGTTAACAACAAATCAAGTTCCTTTCATAGCTCAAGTGTTGGTTATACCATACAGTATAGGCTATGAGAATGCCAAGTATTTGTTGTACCAAGTGTTATACAACATAAATTTAGATTAGTTATTTAACAAGCAAAGTCTTAAAGAGTGAACAAGATAACAAATACAAAACATGTTGGTATCAAACATTAAAGTCCATATTAAGTTTACACTATACTTATTCTTATACCATTAGTGTAACTTTTTCACTTTGACAGAATAAACTTAGCTACACATAATGGAAAAAAGAAAAATAAATAAATAAAATAAGAATATAAATAAGTAAAGGAAAAGAAATGAGTGGGATAAACTTGATATTAATAAAAGCAAAGCATAAATATTACAAAAATACAAAGAGAAAACAAGAGCATGATCTTGCTCTGGACACCAAGATGCCTAAATGCATGGTAAATGCCTCCTTTTATATGCCAAAATTGAAAACTATTGATTTGATGACTAATTGATGAGTAGGTGGCCAACTTTTAACTTGGTGACAATCCTTATCTTTTTTTGTCTGCCCAAAACGTCATTGATAACGTCAACATTGAAACCACTTGAAAACATGAAAGTTGTAGAAAATTGTCTCATCTTTCTTATGTAAAAACTTTAGCTCATTTCAACTTCTAGAACTCTAGATATGGCCAAAATAATGAATAGTGCTCGAGCTGGAGGACAGATTCAGGCTTCTTTGTTGTTGCAACAATTTGGACGTGAAAATGGCATTTTTAGATCTTGGGCTCTATATTAAAGTTGTAGGCCTATATCTTACCTTTCCATCCATATAAAGTAGACCTAAATCTGAGATCTATAGTTCTAGATATGACCTAATTACCAAATAGTGTTCCGGTTTGGATTGCACCAATATCTCTTTTCTAAGTTTGGCTATCTCTCTATCCTTTCAATTTCAGTTCTTAAATTCATTAATCAATCCTTTCATTTATGTGATAGGCCTGCATTTGAAATGAACATTTACCACAAATTAAATGTATCTTATATTATTAGATATATTATTATAAAACATGCTTTAGTTAAGGAGTTATTGATACTTCAAGTGCAAAATGATGATATGAAACCTTAATAAAAATACACTTTTAAGTATCAATCACTTTGTCAAAGTGAGAGTGGCTTTTAAATAGATTTTATTAAAGATGATACTCATTTTTACTCTCTTAAATAATATTTTGATTAGTTTCTTATAGAAACTATAATTGTCTACCTACACTAGAAAAAGCATATGTTAGAGCTAGTAGTGGAGATACTTGTTAAGGAAAAGGCAAATCCTTAAGTCCCCTTTATGCATCTAAAAGAGTCTTTACAAGATATCTTACTTTTTTAGCTAGTCGTTGAATATTTAGAGAAGTTGATAGTGCATTTCTAGGAAGGAGGTCTATAACCCTCCTATCTTTTGAATGTTTTTAGTTATCTATAATAGAAAGAACTAGAAAGTTCGTAGAAAGAGATGAGATGAAATGGTTTTTATTAATTCTCTTATAGATGGTCTTATTAAAAAGGTTTGAGGCAAATCCCACTAGATTTGGGTGTTTTTTTTTTATAATAGATAAGTTAAGAAGCTGAATAAGAAACACTACAATGGTAGCCTATAAATACTTGCTAATTAGTATTTAAAAGTGCATATTTTATTAAGGTTTTATATTATCCTTAACTAAAGCATATTTATAATAACATATCTATTAATATAAGATACCTTTAATTTATAGCAAATGTTTATTTTAAATTCAGTCCTATCACATAAATAAAAGGATTGATTGATGAATTTAAAAATTGAAATTGAAAGGACAAAGAGATGACCAAACTTAGAAAAGAGATACTAGTGGAGTCCAAAACAGAACACTATTTGGTAATTGGGTCATTTTAGAGCTATAGATCTTAGATTTAGTTTGCTTTATATGGATGGAAAGGTAAGATATAGGTCTATAACTTTTATATGGAGCCCAAGACTTAAAAAGGCATTTTCAAATCCAAATTATAGCAACAACAAAGAAGATTGAATCTGTCCTTCAGCCCAAACATTGTTCATTGTTTGACCAATATCTGAAGTTCTAGAAATCCCAATGACTTCAATTTGCTACACAAGAAAGCTGAGATAATTTTCTACAACTTTCATGTTTTCAAGTGGTTCTAATTTGGAAGTTATCAATGACGTTTTGAGCAGAAAAAAGAAGATAAAGATTGTCACCAAGTCAAGAGTTGGTCACTCATTCATTAATTAGTCATCAAATCAATAGTTCCTAATTTTAGCCTATAAAAGGAGATATTTTCCATGCATTTAGGCATCTTGGTTTCCAGATCAAGATCATGCTCGTGCTTTCTCTCTTTGTATTTTTTTGTAATATTTATGCTTTTATTAATATCAAGTTTACGCCATTCATTTCCTTTCCTTTACCTATTTATATTCTTATTTTATTTATTTATTTTTATTTCTTTCATTATGTGTAGCTAAGTTTATTATGTCAGAGAGAAAAAGTTACACTAATGATGTAAGAATAAGTATAATGTAAACTTAATATGGACTTTAATCTTTGATACTAACATGTTTTATATTTGTTATCTTGTTAACTCTTTAATACTTTGCTTGTTAAATGACTAATCAAGATTTATGTTATATAACACTTGGTACAACAAATACTTGATATTCTCATAGCCTATACTATATGGTATAACCAACACTTGAGCTATGAAATGAACTTAATTTGTTGTTAACATAAGTTATAATCATGCATGCCTGATGAGATCTACGAGTATTGTCATTAAAAAATAACCAATGTGATCATGTTAACAATTTATAATCTGATTGGAACCTCCTTTGTGTGTGGTTTCCAATTGAATAATAAGAGTTTATACTATACTTATTTGACATATCATTAATGGAACCTCTAACCTTGACATTTGTTATTATCATTGTTTAATCCTTGAATTAATATTCTATCTCAAAGTTCTCATCATCATCTTCTTCTTCTCCTTTTTTTTCTTTATTAATTCTACTACTACTATTACTACTACTATTGTTATTGTTGTTATTGTTGTTGTTGTTGTTACTTTATTATTGTCATTTATAATTTGTACAATTAACCTCCTTATGGTTCGACCTTAGTTTTGCCAAGTTATTTATTACTTCTACACTCCTACACTTAGGAGAAGACATCAATCTTTTAGTCATGTCAAGTTTTTGGCGTCATTGGCGAAGAGGTAAGTTCTTGTACAAATTACAGTATTTATTTTATTTCCTCTTTTCACTTTTCTTGTATCTAACTTTGTTTCTTTTATTTTGTTTCTTCTTTTTTTCTTTTTTTTATTCTACCTCTACATGTGCATGAGAGTGTAGTCATGTATATCAAGTGGTAAACTTTATAGGGTATCATCATCATTTTCAGAAAATATAGCCGAAGAAGATAATCAATAATTTTATATTGAGAATAATGATAATAATCGTGTTAGAACACTTAATGACCACATGAATCCCTCAAGAATAAGTGCACCATCATGCATGTTTTTCCTCCTGATGTATCTCATTTTAATTTTAAGCCAGACATTATTCCACAAGAATAAGTTCTCATCTTCTTCTTCTTCTCTTTCTTTTTCTTTATTACTACTACTACTAGTAGTAGTAGTAGTAGTAGTACTATTATTATTATTATTGTTATTATTATTGCTACTAGTATTATTGTTGTTTTGTTGTTTATAATTTGTACAACCAACCTCCCTGTCTTCCGGGTTATTTATTACTTCGACACTCCTTGGGATAAGACATCAATCTTTTAATCATGTCACTCAGATTTAGAAAATCCATACTTGTATTTAAGGGAATTTGAGGAGGTCTGTAACACCTATAATAACTCAAATTATAACATGAACACCATTAGATTAAAGTTTTTTCCTTCTTCATTAACATATAAAGCTAAAATATGGCTATAAAATTTGAGACCACGATCCATTCGTGTTTGGGATGAAATGCAACAACAGTTTTTAAAGAATTTTTTCTCATCTCATAGAACAAACTCTTTTAAAAGACAAATCACTACTTTCACTCAAAAACTAGGAGAAACATTTTACCAATGTTGGGATAGGTATCGAGACTTGTTTAATACTTGCCCTCATCATGGTTTTGAAACATCAAGATTGGTTTCATATTTTTATGAAGGATTAACATCTAGACATAGGCAAATGGTTGAATTGATGTGCAATGGAATTTTTGAAGATAAAGAACTTGATGAAGCAATGGAGTACTTAGATTTGTTAGCTGAAAATGCTTAAAATTAGGACATCGTAGGTACTTATGAGGCACCGAGTAAAACTCAACCTCATACATCTAGTAGAGGTATGTACAACCTTAGGGAAGATCATGACCTTCAAGCGAAGTTTGCATCTTTAGCTAGAAAAGTTGAGGCATTAGAATTCAAAAAGAGTGGTTAATCAAAATCTGTTGAAAACATTGTATGTTAAATTTGTGAAATAAATGAACACTCAACCAACAATTGTCTAACCTTGCCTTCTTTTAAGGAATGCCTTCATGAACAAGCTCATGCTTTAAACAGTTTCCAAAGGGCCAACCATAACACATACTCACAAACTTACAATCCTGATTGGAGATATCACCTAAATGTTAGTTAGAAGAGTGAGAACAACAATGCACAAACTTCACAAGCACCGTTTCAAGCACACCATAATTTTCAAAATTCTCATAGATATGCACCTCCTTATGCTCCACCTCCTACTATAAATTTTGAGGAAACGTTTTATGCATTTATTGAAAAGCAATAGATAATCAACACTCAACTTGCTCAAATATAATAGATTTTAAAGATACTCTTACAAAATTAACATTCGCTCTTAGTTTCCAAGAGAAAGGTAAATTTCCATCTCAACCACAACAAAATTCCAAGGGGCAATATAATGCAAATGCAAGTAGTTCTAGAAGCTAACATATGGATCAAGTCAAATCAGTCACTACTCTTTACAGTGGTAAAGTTATTGAAAAACTCACTCTTGAACCTTGTGAGAAAGATGATAAGTCAATCTCTAAGAGTAATGAAGGGATTGAATATGAAATTTGCAAAGAAAAGATTGATTCCCCACTAGCACTTCCATTTTCTCATGTCATTACCAAATAAAGAAAAGTCAATCACACATCTGAAATCTTTGAAACTTTCAAACAGATAAGAATCAATATACCTTTGCTAGATGTTGTTAAACATGTTTCTTTTTATGCTAAATTTTTGAAAGATCTATACATGATGAAGAGGAAATTGAATGTGAAAAAGAAAGCCTTTTTAGCCGAACAAGTAAGTGTCATTCTTCATAACAATAATGCTTTGAAATATAAAGACCTTGGTTGTCCTACAATTTCTTGCTTTATTGGAGAACATAAAATTAAAAGAGTCTTACTTGATCTTGGAGCTAGTATGAATTTACTTCCATATTCAGTTTCTTAAAGTTTCAAGCTAGGTGAGTTAAAACCAACTTTTATAACACTTTTACTTGCCGATAATTGAAGATGTGTTAGTATAAGTCAATAAATTCATTTATCCTGTGGATTTTATTGTCTTTGACACATAACCTGTTGAAGTATGTAATTGATTTCTTATTATTTTAGGATGCCTATTTCTTCCAACTTTTAATGCAATGATTAATTGTAGGAATAGACTAATGAGGCTATCATTTGAAAACATGACATTGGAGATGAATATTTTCAACATTTGCAAGCAACTTGGAGATGATAATGATTTACAAGAAGTGGACTTTACTGAAAAATTAATTCATGATCAATTTCAAACCACTTCTAGTGAAATTGAGATTGATGAATCTAATAATTTAGAAATGGTTTATTTTCAAGAAAAATCAAAGGCAAGTAATTGGAAACCATAAATTAAGGAATTGCCACCACAGTCAATTAAATTCATACCTTTAAGTGTTCAACCACCTAAACCTGATTTGAAGTCGTTGCCATTCAATCTCAAATACTTATTTTTTAGTGAAAATGAAATTTTTCCGGTAATAATCTCTTTCAAACTTAATGCATATAAAAAAGGTAAGTTATTACAAACTTTGAAAATGCATAAAAATGCCTAGAATGGACCATAACTAACATAAAAGGAATTAGTCCATTGATTTGAAGACATAGAATTTATTTGGAGAAAAATGCTAAACCCTCTAGAGAAATGCAATGAAGGCTTAATCCTAATATGAAAGAAGTAGTGAAAAATAAAGTCATTAAATTTCTAGAGAATGGAATCATTTATCTTATTTCTGACAGCAAATGGGTAAGTCCTACCTAAGTTGTACCCAAAAAGTCTAGAATCACTATGATAACAAATGAGAACAATGAGTTAATTCCCACTAAGACTGTTACTAGCTTGCGCATGTCCATTGACTATAGAAAACTTAATTTAATGACTAAAAAAGATCATTTTCTTTAACCTTTCATGGATCAAATCCTAGAAAGAGTTACAAGTCATGAATTTTATTATTTCCTAGATGGCTATTCATGTTACAACCAAATGGAAATTGCATTGGAAGATCAAGAGAAGACTACTTTCACATGTTTATTTGGTAGTTTTGCATATCGAAGGATGCATTTTGGTATGTAATGCACCAGCCACATTTCAAAGATGCATGTTTAATATATTTAGTGATATGGTTGAACATTTTCTTGAGATTTTTATGGATGATTTTTTTATTTTTGGGGATTCATTTGATGATTGTTTGACTAACTTAGAATGGGTTTTAAGTAGGTGTGAAGAGAAGAATCTTGTACTGAATTGGGAAAAATGTCGCTTTATAGTAACAAATGACATTATACTTGGTCACATTGTTTCATCAAAAGGAATTAAGGTTGAAAAATATAAAATCGAGTTAATTACTAACTTGCCAACACCAAAATCTATTAAAGATAGATCATTCTTAGGACATGATGGTTTTTATAGAAGGTTCATCAAAGATTTTAGTGTAATATCTAAGCCTTTAAGTAATCTTCTTATAAAGGATAATATTTTTGAATGGACTGAACATTGTGAAGAAACCTTTGTTAAACCTAAAAAGTTGCTTACTTGTGCTCTTGTCATTCAACCTCTTGATTGGTCATTACCTTTCAAAATAATATGTGATACTAGTGATTATGTCATAGGTGTTGTTTTTGGATAAAGAAAACATAAGAAACCTTATGTGATTTACTATCCAAGTAAAACTTTAAATAGTGCTCAAATGAATTATACCACTGTTGCGATGTCGTGGTCGCACAAATTAATTACCCTAACTTAAAACACAACACACAAGATAGTATAGAGCAAGCAAGGGCTCGATCCTACAAGAAAGATTTAGTTCAGATTTTTATGTTATACGTTATGCAATTGGGGGGTTTTGATTTGTAATGATCTAAACTATGGAAGAAATCAAACTAGCAAACAAAATCAATTGAACTCAAAATTTATCAAGAAAACAAACCTTGGTTGCAAACACATATCCACCAATGGAAATTAGAACTGATCCTTGAAACAAAACTACATTTTATATTCTGAATTTTTATCTTTTTTTAATGTTGGTTAATTAACGGATCCACCGTATAACTAACCCTAACCAACAAACAATCACAATGTTCGCATTAATGATTTAGTTCAATGGCAGCCTTAAGAACTAGATATTTGAGTGTTCTCCCTACGTTTAATAATGAAGTTCCACCACAATTATCAAGCTTAGTTGCTTCACAAGTTCATACATCACAACTCTGGTTTTGATATCAAACTTAGAAATAAATTGTTCACAATAATAACTTAGAGTTCCGCTTTAGCAATTATCAACAACAATCATAGAAAATATACATAGGAAAACAATCATACATATTCATAATATAAATTAAAAATAAAAGAAAGAATAAATCTCACGGTTCTTGAAATCCGAAGGTTTGTTGTGTCCTTCCAACCAAGAAAAGAGCTTAACCTTGCATAACTATTAAACAACTATTCTTAAAGAATAAAGAGAGCATGCTTTTTTGGGTTTGTAGAGCTGCTGCCCCCCTTCTCTCCTCTCTCTCTCTCTTTTTATATGCTAAGAAACCCTAGTTCTTAATTTACAAAGTAGTCCTCCCTTAAGTTGACAATTGACATTTAAGTACTTCAATAACTATTTTCCCTAAAAAAAAGAAATAGCCTTGCATGAAATCTTCAAAATCTAACTTAGAGAAGATAAATTGCTGATATAAAAACTTGGATGACAGTTTAGAAGCTTTGAAACGTAATTTGGACTCATTTCTTCACGAAACCTGATTGCTGGCAAAATTCAAGTGTCATCTTTGAAAAATCATATCTCCCTCGTCTGACATCGTTTTTGGATGAAATTTGGAGTGTTTACATACCTTTGAGTCAGGAATCCAAAAACATTAATTTGAATAAATTGGACTTCTATAGCTCTAGATGTTGAATTTTGAATAGACAAAGGTCAACAATGGTAAAATGCAAGATTTGAATTTGAAGGATGTGATTTCCATGATATTCCTCTTTTTATTTTTCTTGCATTATATTTCTAGAAAGGTATGGATGTTAGCTTTTTAGTGCCACTGGAATCACTTCATTTTGATCTTTAGAACTCACGTTCTGCATAAGACATCGACTGAATGTCAAATCTGTCAATTATCTCCAATTTACTCCTTTTTGCATTTTTCATCCAAAAGTACCTTCAAAATATAAAACAAAGAATATCAAGGCATTTTACATATAAAACATGGACAAAACATTAGGTAAATATGGGTGAAACTATCGAATAATATGGTTACATCAACCACTACCGAAAAAGAATTACTTGTAGTAGTATTTACATGTGAAAAATTCAGGTCTTATCTTGTTGGCTCACTTGTTGTTGTTTTTAGTGATCATGCAGCATTGAAATATCTTCTTTTTAAGAAAAAAATTCTAAGGCTAGATTGATATAGTGGATTTTGTTACTTTAAGAATTTGATATCACAATAAAAGATAAGAAAGGCACTGAAAATGTTGTCGTAGATTATTTATCAAGATTGACATCACACTAATCGATGACTACTTTGCAAATGAATCTTTACTTTCTATCTCTATAACGCATTGGTTTACGAATATTGTCAATTTTCTTCTTTTAGGACAATTGCCAACTCATTGGAGTACCAAAGATAAAAAAAAGTTCTTGAATGAAATGAAGAACTTTTATTGGGATGACCCATATCTATTCAAATATTGTCCTAATCAAATATTTTGAAGATGCATTCCTAACAATGAGGTAAGTAGTGTCATTAAATTTTGTCATTCGAAGGTATATGGGGGGGTCATTTCTCATCAAGAAAGACAATTGCAAATAAAGTGGATTTTACTGGCCCACCATGTTCATGGACTCACATGCATTCTGCAAATCTTGTGAAAATTGTCAAAAGTTAAGGATATATTTCAAAACGTCATATAATGCCTTTAAATCTTATTTTTGTCATTAAGATCTTTAACTATTGGGGTATAGATTTCATAGGTCCATTTCCTCTATCATTTGATTTCTTATACATATTAGTCGCAGTAGATTATGTTTCAAAATACATAAACACAATTCCAAGTAGAAACAATGATTACAAAATAGTGATAAAGTTTTTGAAAGAAAATATTTCTACAACAAGTCATTTAAGTCTTTAATGAAAAAATATGGAATCACATACAAAGTTGTCATCTCTTATCACCCACAAACAAGTGAACAAGTAGAGCTTGCTAATAGGAAGATCAAACACATTTTGGAGAAAATAGTGAGCCCTAATAAGAAAGATTGGTCTTTAAGACTTAATAATGCACTTTGAGCTTATCGAACTGCTTATAAAAAATCATTAGGTATGCCACCTTATAGATTAATTAGTCTATGAAACACCTTGTCACTTGCATGTAGAACTTGAATATAAAGCTTATTGGGCTATTAAAGCTTTCAATTCAAATCTTGATGATGCTAGTCAATTACAAAAATTACATATAAATGAGTTTGAGAAAATAAGAAATAATGCATATAAAAATTCAAAAATTCATAAAGCAAGAATCAAAAAGTTTCATGACAAGAATATGCTGAGAAAAACATTTAATGTTGGTAAAAAAGTCTTACTTTATAATTCTTGACTGAATTTATTTTCTGGAAAATTAAAATCAAGATGGAGCAGTCCTTTTATTGTGAAAGATATGTATCAATATGGGGCCTGTGATATCAAGAATCCAAAGAATAACAATGTTTTCAAGATAAATACACATCGTTTGAAAGTTTACTTCGACAATTTTTCAGTTGAAAATGACTCTATTGAATTTGGTGATCATATATATAAAGATTGACAATTAATACTTAAAAGTGTATTTTTTTTATCAAGGTTTCATATCTTCATTTGGCACTTGAAGTATCAATAACTCCTTAATTAAATCATGTTTTATAATAACATATCTAATAATATAAGATACCTTTAATTTATGATAAATATTTATTTTAAATATAGGCTTATCACATAAATAAAATGATTGATTGATAAATTTAAAAACTAAAATTGAAAGGATAAAAAGATGGCCAAACTTTGAAAAGAGATGTCGGTGCAATCCAAACGGGAACACTGTTCAGTAACTAGGTCATATCTGGAGCTGTAAATCTCAGATTTAGGTATACTTTATATGGATGGAAATGTAAGATATAGGCCTACAACTTTCATATGAGCTTAAGACTTAAAAAGGTCATTTTCAAGTCCAAATTATAGCAACAATAAAGAAGTCTAAGTCTATTCTTCATCCTAAACATTGTTCAGTGTTTGACCCATAAATGAAGTTCTAAAAGTCCAAATTACCTTATTTTTTTACACAAAAAAGCTGAGATAATTTCTTATAACTTTTATATTTCAAGTAGTTCTAATTTTGAAGTTATCAACGATGTTTTGAGTAGACAAGAGAAGATAAGTATTGTCATCAAGTCAAAAGTTGGTCACCCACTCTTCAATTAGTCATCAAATCATAGTTTCTAATTTTAGCCTATAAAAGAAGGCCTTTTCCATGCATTTAAACATCTTGGTTTTCAGATCAAGATCATGCTCTTGCTTTCTCTCTTTTTATTTTTTGTAATGTTTATGCGTTGCTTTTATTGATATCAAGTTTATGCTCTTCATTTCCTTTCGTTTACTTGGTTAACTTTTATCTCATTTATGTTCTTATTTTGTTTATTTATTTTTCTTTCTTTTATTATGTGTAGCTAAGTTTATTATGTTAGAGTGAAAAGGTTACACTAATGGTGTAAGAATAATTATAATGTAAACTTAATATGGATTTTGGCACAACAAATATTTGGCACTCTCATAGCCCATACTATATCATATAACCGACACGTGAGCTATGAAAGGAACTTAATTTATTGTTAACATAAGTTATAATCATGAATGTTGACATGACGAAAAGATTGATATTGCACAAATTATAAAAAATAACCCGGTAAGACCGGGGTCAAACCACAGGGAGGATATTGCACAAATTATAAATAACAACAATACAACAACAACAATAATAACAATAACAACAACAACAACAACAACAACAACAACAACAATAATAATAATAATAATAATAATAATAGTAATAATAAAGAAAGAGAAGAAGAAGATGATGATGAGATATTAAAGTCAGGATTAACAATGATAATAACAAATGTCAAGGTTAGAGGTTCCACTAATGGTATGTCAAACAAGTATAATATAAACTCTTATTGTTCAATTGGAAACCACACATAAAGGAGGTTCCAATCAGATTATAGATCGTTAACATGATTACATTAGTCATCTTATTCAATTAATGCTAATACTTGTAAATTTCGTCAAGCATTCATGATTATAACTTATGTTAACAACAAATCAAGTTCCTTTCATAGCTCAGGTGTCGGTTATACCATACAGTATGAGCTATGAAAGTGCCAAGCATTTGTTGTACCAATTGTTATACAACATAAATCAAGATTAATCATTTAACAAGCAAAGTATTAAAGAGTGAACAAGATAACAAATATAAAACATGTTAGTATTAAACATTACAGTCCATATTAAGTTTATATTATACTTATTCTTACACCATTAGTGTAACCTTTTCACCTTGACATAACTTAGCTAGACATAATGAAAGAAAGAAAAATAGAAAAACAAAATAAGAACATAAAAGGTAACTAAGCAAAGGAAAGGAAATGAAAGGTATAAACATAATATTAATGGAAGCAAAGCATAAACATTACAAAAAATACAAAGAGAGAAAGGAAGAGCATGATCTTGATCTGGACACCAAGATGCCTAAACGCATGCCAAATGCCTCCTTTTATAGGCCAAAATTAAGAACTATTGATTTAATGACTAATTGATGAGTAGATGGCCAACCCTTGACTTGGTGACAATCCTTATTTTCTCATGTCTACCCACCAAGGTATCTTATATTATTAGATGAATTATTATAAAACATACTTTAGTTAAGGAGTTATTGATACTTAAGTGCAAAATGATGATATAAAACCATGATAAAAATGCACTTTTGAATACTAATCACACCCCCCAACTAGCTTATTACTAATCCTTAGTAATCAAAGCGTCAAAATAGAAAGACAATTGGGAACTATTGATTTGATGACTAATTGATGAGTAGATGGCCAACCCTTGACTTGGTGGCAATCCTTATCTTCTCTTGTCTGCCCAAAACGTCATTGATGATGTCAAAATTAGAGCCACTTGAAAACATGAAAGTTCTAGGCAATTGTCTTAGCTTTCTTTGTAAAAACTTCAGCTCATTTCGATTTCTAGAACTCTAGATATGGCCAAAATACTGAACAGTGCTTGGGCTGGAGGACAGATTCGGGCTTTTTTGTTGTTGCAACAATTTGGACTTGAAAATGGCCTTTTCAAATCTTGGGCTCCATATGAAAGTTGTAGGCCTATGTCTTACCTTTCCATCCATATAAAGTAAACCTAAATCTGAGATCTATAGCTCCAGATATGACCCAATTACCGAACAGTGTTCCAGTTTGGATTGCGCCAACATCTCTTTTCTAAGTTTGATCATCTCTTTGCCTTTGCAATTGAAGTTCTTAAAGTCATCAATCAATCCTTTCATTTATGTGATAGACCTGCATTTAAAATGGACATTTACCACAAATTAAAGGTATCTTATATTATTAGATAGATTATTATAAAACCATGATGAAAATGCACTTTTGAGTACTAATCACACCCCCCAACTAGCTTATTACTAGTCTCTAGTAATGAAAGCGTTAAAATTGAAAAACAATTTGCAAATTCCATAAAGCAAGGTATTCATCATTTAACTTTCATTACTCTATCCAGATAAACAAACTCTTGTTATATTTATATACTTGCTCAATACCTCTTAACAAGATATTCAAAAACCTTTCTTTTGTGCTCATTGTATCAACACATAATTATAGGGCTTTTCTTGGAAGAAAACAAAAATTGTGTTCTAATGTTTAAGGTTAACTTCCTTGGGCTGAGATTATTATTTTTGTCTTTTTTTAATATATATACATATAATTTAAAACACCATGCATCTTTAACCCATGTAACGAGCTTTCAGCTAATGACTCCCAAACCAGTTGGTCTTAGGGCATTAGGTATTAAGACACCCCTACGAGGTTAGTAACTCGGGTCGCAGATACTAACATGTAGATAATGCAATGTTTGATTCCCTTAAGCTTTTCTCCTCAACCCATGTAACAAGCATTGAGCCAATAGCTCCCAAATCAGTTGACTTTAGGGTATTAGGTGTAAAAACACCCCTTCAGGCTTAATTACTTAGATTAGGGAGGCTACGAAACCAAACTTATCTATATTTTTATTATTATCATTTTTTTCATTTTCTTTCTTTCTTTTTTTTCCTTTTTCTCTTTTTTTTTTATATACTATCTCTTTCCCTTAGTTGTTACCTTTAACAAAAGAACATAAATAATGTAATAATCCAATATGCAACCCACAATTATATGTTGAAGTGTGTGTGTGTAAATTAAGGTTTAAGAATACATGTTAAACAAGTATATGAGCAGATTTAAGTGATAACAATGCAAGAGTTTGTAAATCTGAATATTTCAAGAAGTATTATGATAGACCTTGTTACAAATGGTTACTAAGATGCATCTCAAGAGTTACTTTAATAAAAGAGCTCATTTACTCTACCATCCTAATAACAACCATTTTGCATATGCTTTATGAAATAGAAAACTCAGTTTTTCTTTTAGCTACTACCCTCTCCCCCCAACTAAAAGAAGACATTGTCCTCAATGTTTAAAGGTAGAAAGGTAGAGTATAGAAGATATCACTTGAAATAACGAACACTAACAAACATGAAATACACTGAAACAAATATAAGTAATAACAAAACACAATAAGAAAACCAAAAGACACAAAGATTCACAAATGAAGGCTCAAATCCAATCTAAACTTTTTACGGGTTTCCTTGGTTGACCAATTTATATGACTTATGGAAGGATCAATTACAGGGATGAAAGATTGTAGTTGGTCAATCAATTGTTCAGCAGTAGCAGCAGAGATTATGATTTGTCGTGCAGAAGATGTTAGAAATTCCTGTTCCATAGAGTGATCAAGAAAAGACAACAACTTATCATAATAACTATTAATATTTAACAAACCTATATAATCGCATTAACAATCTCAATCTTGCATATGTAGCATGGTAAATTTTTATAATCGCATTCTGAGGCAGAGCGAGAAAATACTTTTTCAATTTTGCAAGATTAGTATCCATTTTCAAATGAGAATTGGAAGAGAGATTAAAAGAATTGCAGAAATGTATATACAGATATCAGTTATTGTGGGAAACTAAAAGAACCGACTTAAGTCACGGAGTACTGTTATCCGCCATTTGACCGGGGTGAGAGAAACTAGCAAAAATCACTCAAAAAGAAACACAAAAACAATGTGAGAAAAATAAAATAATCAACCTTTATCTATAAGATCATTCAAACTAATTGATTCATTTTCATTAGAAAAATTATCAAAGTAAGCTTTCGAACAATGTTCATTTTCCTTAAAATCATTGTCATTCATTGAATTCTCAATATCACAGGCCCTATAAGAATTCCTCCATCTTGGTCTTAGCTCTCTAGGGAATGCATAGAGTTGAGAATTATAAAACAAAACTTTTTGACCAGTATCATCTTTTTGACAATTTTCACAAGTTTTGCAGAATGTATGCGTGTCTTTGAACATGGTGAGCCAATAAAATCCATTTTGAAAGATTTTTGGAGCAGTCTTATTTGACGAGAAATCACTTCCACATGCTTTAGAATGACAAGTTTAATGACACTACTTACCTTATTATCGGGAATGAATCTTTGAAATATTTGATCAGGATAACATTTGAATAAGTTAGGGTCATCACCATAAAAGTTCTTTCACTTCGTTCAAAAAATTTTCTTTGTCTTTGGTACTCCAATCAGTTGGCAAATCTCCTAAAGCAAGAAAATTAATATTTTTATCATACCAAGGCATTGGATTAAGAGAAAGTAAGGATTTGTTAGGAAAGTAATTATCGATTGGTGTGATGCTAGATGTCGAATCTGTTGACACTGTTGACAAAAGATCCGCATCAACATTTTCGGTGCTTTTTTCATCCATGATTTCTTCCTTAGAATAAATCATTTGCAAATCTTTTGGTTCATCGAACTCATTTTTACTTAAAGTAGATTCAAGTTAATCATAAACTAATTTTTCAATATGATTTACTTCTTGTAAATCATTATCATCTCTAGGTTGCTTGCAAATGTTGAAAATATTCATCTCCAATGTCATGTTTTCAAATGAAAGCTTCATCAGTCCATTCCTACAATTAATCAATGCGTTAGAAGTTGTAAGAAACGGACGTCCTAAAATAACAGGAAATGAGTTACATGCCTCAACAGGTTGTGTATCCAAGACAACAAAATCTATAAGATAAATGAATTTATCGACTTGTACTAACACATCTTCAACTATTCCTCTAGGCACTTTTACAAATCTATCAGCAAGTAAAAGAGTTATAGAAGTTGGTTTTTAACTCACCTAAATTGAGACTCTAAAAAACTGAATATGGAAGTAAATTCACACTAGCACCAAGATCAAGTAAGGCTCTTTCAATTTTATGTTGTCCAATAAAGCAAGAAATTGTAGGACAACCAAGGTCTTTATATTTCAAAGCATTATTGTTTTGAAGAATAACACTTACTTGTTCAGCTAGAAAGGCTTTCTTTTTCACATTCAGTTTCCTCTTCACAGTGCATAGATCTTTCAAAAATTTAGCATAGGAAGGAATCTATTTAATAGCATCCAACAAAGGTATATTGATTCTTACCTATTTGAAAGTCTAAAAAATTTCAGAGTTGTGATTGACTTTCCTTTGTTTGGTCATGGCTTGAGGAAATGGAAGTGCTGGCGGAGAATCAATCTTTTCTTTGCAATTTTCAGGTTCAACCTCTTCCTTACCCTCAGAGATTGACTCATCATCTTTCTCATAAGGTTCAAGAGAAGGTTTTTCAATAACCTTACCACTGCGAAGAGTAGTGACTGATTTGACTTGATCCATGTGTTGGCTTCCAGAACTATTTGCATTTGCATTGTATTGCCCCTTGGGATTTTATTGTGGTTGAGATGGAAACTTACCTTTCTCTTGGAAACTGAGAGCAGATGTTAATTTTGCAAGAGTATCTTTAAAATCTGTCATGTTTTGAGCAAGTTGAGTATTGATTGTCTCTTGCTTTTCAATGAATGCATGCAATGTTTCCTCAAGATTTCTTCTAGAAGGTGGAGCATAAGGAGGTGCATATCCATGAGAATTTTGGAAATTATGGTATGCTTGAAATGGTGGTTGTGAAGTTTGTGCATTGTTGTTCTCACTCTTCCAACTAAAATTTGGATGATTTCTCCAACCAGGGTTGTATGTTTGTGAGTATGGGTTATGGGTTATGGTTGACCCTTTGAAAACTGTTTAAAGCATGGGCTTGTTCATGGAGACATTCTTTAAAATAAGGCAAGGTTGGACAGTTAACGGTTGAGTGTTCATTTGTTTCACATATTTGACATGCAATGTTTTCAACAGATTTTAATTGACCACTCTTTTTCAATTTTAATACCTCGACTTTTCTAGCTAAAGATGCAAACTTGGCTTGAAGGTCATGATCTTCTTTAAGGTTGTACATACCTCCACTAGATGTATGAGGTTGAGTTTTACTCGGTGCCTCATAAGTACCCGCGGTGTCCCAATTTTGAGCATTTTCAGCTAACAAGTCTAGGTACTCCATTGCTTCATCAGGGTCTTTGACTTCAAAAGTTCCTTTGCATATCAATTCAACCATTTGCCTATCTTTAGGTGTTAACCCTTCATAAAAATGTGAAACTAATCTCCATGTTTCAAAACCATGATGAGGATAAGTACTAAGTAAGTCTCGATACCTATCCCAACATTGGTAAAATGTTTCTCCTAGTTTTTGAGTGAAAGTGGTGATTTATCTTAGCTTCAGATATGATCCAATTACCGAACAGTGTTCCACTTTGGATTGCACCGACATCTCTTTTCTAAGTTTGATCATCTTTTTGCCTTTACAATTAAAGTTCTTAAAGTCATCAATCAATCCTCTCATTTATGTGATAGGCCTGCATTTAAAATGGACATTTACCACAAATTAAAGGTATCTTATATTATTAGATAGATTATTATAAAACGTACTTTAGTTAAGGAGTTAGTGATACTTTAAGTGCAAAATGATAATATAAAACCATGATAAAAATGCACTTTTGAGTACTAATCATGTCTTAACACCTAATGCCCTAAGACTAATTGGTCTAGGAGTCATTAGCTGAAAGCTCGTTACATGGGTTAAAGATGTATGGTTGATTAGTACTTAAAAGTGCATTTTTATCATGGTTTTATATCATCATTTTGCACTTGAAGTATCAATAACTCCTTAACTAAAGCATGTTTTATAATAATATATCTAATAATATAAGATACCTTTAATTCATGGTAAATGTTCATTTTAAATGCAGGCCTATCACATAAATGAAAATATTGATTGATGACTTTAAGAACTTAAATTGCAAAGGCAAAGAGATGGCCAAACTTAGAAAAGAGATGTCGGTGCGATCCAAACCAGAACACTGTTCGGTAATTGGGTCATATCTGGAGCTATATATCTCATATTTAGGTCCAATTTATATGGATGGAAAGGCAAGACATAGGCCTACAACTTTCATATGGAGCCCAAGATCTAAAAAGACCATTATCAAGTCCAAATTGTAGCAACAACAAAGAAGCCCGAATCTGTCTTCCAGCCCGAGCACTGTTTGGTATTTTGGCCATATCTGGAGTTCTAGAAGTCCAAATGAGCTGAAGTTTTTAAACAAGAAAGCTAAGACAATTGCCTACAACTTTCATGTTTATAACTGGCTCTAATTTTGACGTTATCAATGACGTTTTCGGCAGACAAGAGAAGATAAGGATTGTCACCAAGTCAAAAGTTGGCTACCCACTTATCAATTAGTCATCAAATCAATAGTTCCCAATTTTGGACTATAAAAGGAGGCACTTGCCATGCATTTAGGCATCTTGGTGTCCAGATCAAGATCATGCTCTTCTTTTCTCTCTTTGTATTCTTTATGCTTTGTTTTCATTAATATCAAGTTTATGCCTTTCATTTCCTTTCCTTTCTTTAGTTAACTTTTATGTTCTTATTTTGTTTATCTATTTTTCTTTCTTTCATTATGTCTAGCTAAGTTAATTATGTCAAGGTGAAAAGGTTACACTAATGGTGTAAGAATAAGTATGGTATAAACTTAATATGGACTTTAATGTTTAATACTAACATGTTTTATATTTGTTATCTTGTTCACTCTTTAATACTTTTCTTGTTAAATGATTAATCTTGATTTATGTTGTATAACAATTGGTACAACAAATGCTTGGCACTTTCATAGCCCATACTGTATGGTATAACCGACACCTGAGCTATGAAAGGAACTTGATTTGTTGTTAACATAAGTTATAATCATGAATGCTTGACGAAATTTACAAGTATTAGCATTAATTGAATAAGATGACTAATGTAATCATGTTAACAATCTATAATCTGATTGGAACCTCCTTTATGTGTGGTTTCCAATTGAACAATAAGAGTTTATACTATACTTGTTTGACATACCATTAGTGGAACCTCTAACCTTGACATTTGTTATTATCATTGTTTAATCTTTACTTTAATATTCTATCTCCAAGTTCTCATCATCATCATCATCTTCTTCTCTTTCTTTATTATTATTATTATTATTATTATTATTATTATTATTATTACTATTATTGTTGTTATTGTTGATGTTGTATTGTTGTTATTTATAATTTGTACAATAAGCTTCATGTGGTTCGACCCTGGTCTTGCCGGGTTATTTATTACTTCGACAGTCCTGCACTTGGGAGAAAACATTAATCTCTTTGTCGTGCCAATGGTGTTTTAAATTATATGTATATATATTAAAAAAAAAAGATAAAAATATTAATCCCAACCCAAGAAAGTTAACCTTAAACATTAGAACAAAAATTTTGTTTTCTTCCAAGAAAAGCTCTATAATTATATATTGATATATTGAGCATAAAAGAAAGGTTTATGAATATCTTGTTAAAAGGTATTGAGCAGGTATATAAATTTAACGAGAGTTTATTTATTTGGATAGATTAACGGAAGTTGAATGATGAATACCTTGCTTTATGGAATTTGCAAATTATTTTCTATTTTAACGTTTTGATTATTAGGGACTAGTAATAAGCTAGTTGGGGGTGTGATTGATATTTAAAAGTGTATTTTTATCAAGGTTTTATATCATCATTTTACACTTGAAGTATTAATAACTCATTAACTAAAGCATGTTTTATAATAATATAAGATACCTTTAATTTATGGTAAATATTTATTTTAAATGCAGCCATATCACATAAATGAAAGGATTCATTGATGAATTTAAGAACTAAAATTAAAAGGATAAAGAGATGGTCAAACTTAGAAAAGAGATGTCCGTGCAATCCAAAGTGAAACACTGTTTGGTAATTTGGTCATATTTGGAGCTATAGATCTTATATTTAGGTCTATTTTATATGGATGGAAAGGTAAGACATAGGCCTACAACTTTCATATGAAGCTCAAGATCTAAAAAGACCATTATCAAGTCCAAATTGTAGCAACAACAAAGAAGCCCGAATCTGTCCTCAAGCCCAAGCACTGTTTAGTATTCTGGCCATATCTGGAGTTTTAGAAGTTAAAATGAGCTGAATTTTTTTAACAAGAAAGCTAAGACAATTTCCTACAACTTTTATGTTTTCAAATGGCTCCAATTTTATGTTATCAATGATGTTTTGGGCAGACAAGAGAAGATAAGCATTGTCACCAAGTCAAGAGTTGGCCACCTACTTATCAATTAGTCATCAAATTAATAGTTCCCAATTTTAGCCTATAGAAGGAGGCATTTGTCATGCATTTAGGCATGGTTTCCAGATCAAGATCATGTTCTTGCTTTCTCTCTTTGTATTTTTTGTATTGCTTATGCTTTGCTTTTATTAATATTAAGTTTATGCCTTTCATTTCCTTTCCTTTATTTAGGTAACTCTTATCTTATTTATGTTTTTATTTTGTTTATCTATTTTTCTTTCATTATGTCTAGCTAGGTTTATTATATCAAGGTGAAAAGGTTACACTAATGGTGTAAGAATAAGTATAGTATAAACTTAATATGGACTTTAATGTTTGATACTAACATGTTTTATATTTGTTATCTTGTTCACTCTTTAATACTTTGTTAAATGACTAATCTTGATTTATGTTGTGTAACACATGGTACAATAAATACTTGACACTTTCATAGCCCATACTGTATGGTATATAACTGACACTTGAACTATGAAAGGAACTTGATTTGTTGTTAACATAAGTTATAATCATGAATGCTTGATGAAATTTACAAGTATTAGCATTAATTGAATAAGATGACTAATGCAATCATATTAACAATCTATAATCTAATTGGAACCTCCTTTGTGTGTGGTTTCCAATTGAATAATAAGAGTTTATACTATACTTGTTTGATATACTATTAGTGGAACCTCTAACCTTGACATTTGTTATTATCATTGTTTAATCCTTACATTAATATTTTATCTCCAAGTTCTCATCATTATTATTAGTATTACTACTATTATTATTATTATCATAGTTGTTATTGTTATTGTTATTGTTGTTGTTATTGCTATTATTGTTGTTTATAATTTGTACAATTAACCTCCATATGTTTCGACCCCGATCTTGCCGGGTTATTTATTACTTTGATACTCCTACACATGGAAGAAGACATTAATATTTAAGTCGTGCCATGTGTGGTTTCCAGTTGAGTAATAAAAAGAGTTTATATTATACATGTTTGAGATACCTTTAGTAGATCCTCTAACCTTAATATTTGTTTTTGTCATTGTTTAATCCTCAGATTGATCTTCCATCTCAAAGTTCTCATCAACTTCTTTATTATTATTATTGTTGTTGTTGTTGTTGATGATGATGATGATGATGATGATGTTGTTGTTGTTATATTGTTGTTGGTTATAATTTATACAATTAACCTCCATGTGTCGTGACATTTGTTTTTATCATTATTTGATCCTCACAATAATCTTTCATCTTAAAGTTCTCATCAACTTCTTTATTATTATTATTATTAGTACTACTACTACTACTATTACTATTATTATTGTTGTTGTTGTTATTGTTATATTATTTTTGTTTATAAATTATAAAATTAACCTCTCTATGGTTCAATCCCGGTCTTGCTGGGTTATTTATTACTTCGACACTCTTGCACTTGGAAGAAGACCTTAATCTTTTTGTCGTGTCAAGTTTTTGGTGTCGTTGCTAGGGAGGTATTTATTTTATTTTTACTTTTCACTTTTCTTGCATCTAACTTTGTTTTTTTTGTTTTGTTTTTTCTTTTTTTTTTCTTTTATTTTATTCCTATACATGCATGAGAGTATGGTCATATACATTAAGATTGATGTCTTTTCCCAAGTGCAAGAATGTTGAAATAATAAATAACCTGGCAAGACCAGGGTCGAACCACAAGGAGATTAATTGTACAAATTATAAATAATAATAATACAACAACAAGAATAATAACAACAACAATAATAATAGTAATAATAAAGAAAAGGAAGGAGAAGAAGAAGAAAAATTGATGAGAACTTTGAGATGGAAAATTAAGGTAAGGATTAAACAATGATAATAACAAATGTCAACTTAGAGGTTCCACTAATGGTATGTCAAACAAGTATAGTATAAACTTTTATTGTTCCATTGGAAACCACACATAAAGGAGGTTCCAATCAGATTATAGATCGTTAACATGATTACATTAGTCATCTTATTCAATTAATGCTAATTGACACGACAAAAAGATTGATGTCTTCTCCCAAGTGCAGGAGTGTCAAAGTAATAAATAACCCGGTAAGACCGGGGTCGAACCATAGGGAGGTTATTGTATAAATTATAAATAACAACAATACAATAACAACAATAATAACAATAACAACAACAATAATAATAATGATAATAATAATAGTAGTAGTAGTAGTAGTAGTAAAGAAAGAGAAGAAGAAGATGATGATGATGATGATGATGAGATATTAAAGTCAAGATTAACAATGATAATAATAAATGTCAAGCTTAGAGGTTCCACTAATGGTATGTCAAACAAGTATAGTATAAACTCTTATTGTTCAATTGGAAACCACATAAAGGAGGTTCCAATCAAATTATAGATTGTTAACATAATTACATTAGTCATCTTATTTGATTAATGCTAATACTTGTAAATTTCATCAAGCATTCATGATTATAACTTATCTTAACAACAAATCAAGTTCCTTTCATAGCTCAGGTGTCGGTTATACCATACATTATGAGCTAAGAAAGTGTCAAGCATTTGCTGTACCAATTGTTATACAACATAAATCAAGATTAGTCATTTAACGAGCAAAGTATTAAAGAGTGAACAACATAACAAATATATAAAACATGTTAGTATTAAACATTAAAGTCCATATTAAGTTTATACCATACTTATTCTTACACCATTAGTGTAACCTTTTCACCTTGATATAATAAACCTAGCTAGACATAATGAAAGAAAAATAGATAAACAAAATAAAAACATAAAAGTTAACTAAGAAAAGGAAAGGAAAGGAAAGGCATAAACTTGATATTAATGAAAGCAAAGCATAAACATTACAAAAAATACAAAGAGAGAAAAGAAGAGCATGATCTTGATCTGGACACCAAGATGCCTAAATTCATGGCAAATGCCTCCTTTTATAGGCCAAAATTGGGAACTATTGATTTGATGACTAATTGATGAGTAGATGGCCAACCCTTGACTTGGTGACAATCCTTATCTTCTCTTGTCTGCCCAAAACGTCATTGATGATGTCAAAATTAGAGCCACTTGAAAACATGAAAGTTCTAGGCAATTGTCTCAGCTTTCTTTGTAAAAAATTCAGCTCATTTCGATTTCTAGAACTCTAGATATGGCCAAAATACTGAACAGTGCTTGGGCTGGAGGACAGATTCCGGCTTCTTTGTTGTTGCAACAATTTGGACTTGAAAATGGCCTTTTCAAATCTTGGGCTCCATATGAAAGTTGTAGGCCTATGTCTTACCTTTCCATCCATATAAAGAAAACCTAAATCTGAGATCTATAGCTCCAGATATGACCCAATTACCGAACAGTGTTCCAGTTTGGATTGCGCCAACATCTCTTTTCTAAGTTTGATCATCTCTTTGCCTTTGCAATTGAAGTTCTTAAAGTCTTCAATCAATCCTTTCATTTATGTGATAGGCTTGTATTTAAAATGGACATTTACCACAAATTAAAGGTATCTTATATTATTAGATAGATTATTATAAAACCATGATGAAAATGCACTTTTGAGTACTAATCACACCCCCCAACTAGCTTATTACTAGTCTCTAGTAATCAAAGCGTTAAAATAGAAAATCAATTTGCAAATTCCATAAAGCAAGGTATTCATCATTTAACTTCCATTACTCTATCCAGATAAACAAACTCTTGTTATATTTATATACCTGCTCAATACCTCTTAACAAGATATTCAAAAACCTTTCTTTTGTGCTCATTGTATCAACACATAATTATAGGGCTTTTCTTGTAAGAAAACAAAAATTGTGTTCTAATGTTTAAGGTTAACTTCCTTGGGCTGAGATTATTATTTTTGTCTTTTTTTTAATATATATACATATAATTTAAAACACCATGCATCTTTAACCCATGTAACGAGCTTTCAGCTAATGACTCCCATACTAGTTCGTCTTAGGGCATTAGGTGTTAATACACCCCTATGAGCTTAGTAACTCGGGTCGTAGATACTAATATGTAGATAGTGAAATGTTTGATTCCCTTAAGCTTTTCTCCTCAACCCATGTAACAAGCGTTGGGCCAATAGCTCCCAAGTCAGTTGACTTTAGGGTATTAGGTGTTAAAACACCCCTTCGGGCTTAATTGCTTAGGTTAGGGAGGCTACGAAACCAAACTTATTTACATTTTTATTATTATCATTTTTTTTTCTTTTTTTTGTTTGTTTTATATACTATCCATTTCCCTTAGTTATTACCTTTAACAAAAGAACATAAATAATGTAATAATCCAATATGCAACCCACAATCATATGTTGAAGTGTGTGTATGTAAATTAAGGTTTAAGAATACATGTTAAATAAGTATATGAGCAGACTTAAGTGATAACAATGCAAGAGTTTGTAAATCTGAATATTTCAAGAAGTATTATGATAGACCTTGTTACGAATGATTACTAAGATGCGTCTCAAGAGTCACTTTAACAAAAGAGCTCCTTTACTCCACCATCCTAATAACAACCATTTTGCACATGCTTTATGAAATAGAAAACACAGTTTTTTTTTAACTACTACCCTCTCCCCCCCAACTAAAACAAGACATTGTCCTCAATGTTTAAAGGTAGAAAGATAGAGTATAGAAGATATCACCTGAAATAACGAACACTGACAAACCTGAAACACACTGAAACAAGTATAAGTAATAACAAAATGCAATAATAAAACCAAAAGACACAAAGATTCACAAATGAAGGCTCAAATCCAATCTAAGCTTTTTACAGCTTTCCTTGGTTGACCAATTTATGCGACTTATGGAAGGATCAATTACAGAAACGAAAGATTATAGTTGGTCTATCAATTGTTCAGCAGTAGCAGCAGAGATTATGATTTGTCGTGCAGAAGATGTTATAAATTCCTATTCCACAGCGTGATCAAGAAAAGACAACAACTTATCACAATAACCATTAACATTTAACAAACCTATGGGTTTGTGGTGAATGTGCAGTTGGGCCCAAAAGGAAATATGAAATATCTCTTCCAATGTGCCTAGACCACCTGGTAAAGCAATGAAGGCATCAACATGGTTAAACATTGCATTCATTCGAGCTGACATTGTGGAGACCTGAAGTTCCTCTCCAATTGTTTTTCCAATGATGTCCCCTTGTGCTAAAGCTTCGGGGACGACCCCTAAAACTTAACTACCTCCTAAAAATACAGCTATTGACACACCTCCCATTAACCCAAGACTGCCTCTCCCATATACTAAATGAATCTTTCTCTCAGCTAACATTTGACCAAGATGATTTGCTGATTCTAAAAACTCCTTTTCTTTTCCAGGACTAGATCTACCGAAAACAGAAATATTTCTTATGTCATGACTTGAGGAACTTGCCATTTCTACACACTTCAGTATTTGTTAAATGTGTGGGCTGAGTAGAAATGAAAGGAAGGAAAAGAGGGTTTTATAGATGACAAATTAGAAAGGCAATCATACCACCTATATGTAGGCCAGCTAGAGGCTCACACACTCTCTCTCTCTCTTTTATTTATTTATTTATTTATTTACTTTTAAAAAAAGAAACATGTATATGTACAAGTAGTTGTGATTGTGCCTCATATCTTCCCTTGGTTTTACGTCCAAGAACGGCTTAAACGCCCTTTATGGGTCAAGGATAGGCTTCTCATCCAGTTTTCTTAAAAACTGGTAAATAGGGTCTTTTTTAGTCAGATTCGCAAGACTAAGTCGATCATGTTCTTTATGAAATAGTGGCCATAAATCATGAATTGCACGATGCACATCTCCACTAGGATGCGTCTCAAGAGTCAATAGAAGGTTATCTAAAGACTCCTTACTCAGGCCATCCTTAATGAATTGTATTTTGTCTTCACGGTTTATAGATATCATTCCTAAAGAACGACATTGTGTATTACAAGTCCATATAGCACATCGATGACAAACTTTCAGTCGTTTTGCACGACATTTCTTTGCAAAAGTGCTTTTACCTGTTCCAGGCATATGTGAAATAAAGGAGTTAAAGGACTTGTAATACACAATGTTGTTCTTTAGGAATGGTATATATAAACCGTGAAGATAAAATACAATTCATTAAGGATGGCCTGAGTAAAGAGTCTTTAGATAACCTTCTATTGACTCTTGAGACGTATCCTAGTGGAGATGTGCATTGTGCAATTCATGATTTATGGCCACTATTTCATAAAGAACATGATCGACTTAGTCTTGCGAATCTGACTAAAAGAGACCCTCTTTGCAGTTTTTAAGAAAACTGGATAAGAAGCCTATCCCCAACCCATAGAAGGCGTTTAAGCCGTTATTGGATGTAAAACCAAGGGAAGATGTGAGCCACAATCACAACTACTTGTACATATACATGCTTTTTTTAATTATATACTAAGGGAAAGGGATAATATATAATTAAAAAACAAAAAAAAGAGAAAAAAAGAGAGAAAAAAGAAAAAAGAAAAAAAGAAAAAAAATAATAATAAAAATGTAGATAAGTTTGGTTTTGTAGCCTCCCTAAACAAAGCAATTAAGCCCGAAGGGGTGTTTTAACACCTAATACCCTAAAGTCAACTAACTTAGGAGCTATTGGCTCAACGCTTGTTACATGGGTTAAGGAGAAAAGTTTAAGGGAATCAAACATTGCACTATCTATATATCGGTACCTGCGAGCCGAGTTACTAAGCTCGTAAAGGTGTTTTAACACCTAATACCCTAAGACAAACTAGTCTAGGAGTCATTAGCTGAAAGCTTGTTACATGGGTTAAAGATGCATGGTGTTTTAAATTATATGTATATATATTAAAAAAAGACAAAAATAATAATCTCAACCCAAGGAAGTTAACCTTAAATATTAGAACAAAAATTTTGTTTTCTTCTAAGAAAAGCCCTATAATTATGTGTTGGTACATTGAGCACAAAGAAAGGCTTCTGAATATCTTGTTAAGAGGTATTTAGTAGGTATATAAATTTAACGAGAGTTTGTTTATCTGGATAGAGTAATGGAAGTTAAATGATGAATACCTTGCTTTGTGGAATTTGCAAGTTGTTATTCTATTTTAACGCTTTGATTACTAGGGATTAGTAATCTATCTAATAATATAAGATACCTTTAATTTATGGTAAATGTCCATTTTAAATACAGGTCTATCATATAAATGAAAGGAATGATTGATGACTTTAAGAACTTCAATTGCAAAGGCAAAGAGATGATCAAACTTAGAAAAGAGATGTCGGCGCAATCCAAACCGGAACACTGTTTGGTAATTGAGTTATATCTAGAGCTATAGATCTCAGATTTAGGTCTACTTTATATGGATGGAAAGGTAAGACATAGGCCTACAACTTTCATATGGAGCCCAAGATCTAAAAAGGCCATTTTCAAGTCCAAATTGTTGCAACAACAAAGAAGCCCGAATCTGTCCTCCAGCCCGAGCACTATTCAGTATTTTGGCCATATCTGAAGTTCTAAAAGTCAAAATAAGCTGAATTGTTTACACAACAAAGCTGAGATAATTTTCTAGAACTTTTATGTTTTCAAGTGGCTCTAATTTTGATGTCATCAATGACATTTTAGGCAAACAAGAGAAGATAAGGATTGTCACCAAGTCAAAGGTTGGCCACCTACTCATCAATTAGTCATCAAATCAATAGTTTCCAATTTTAGCCTATAAAAGGAGGCATTTTCCATGCATTTATGCATCTTGGTGTCTAGATCAAGATCATGCTCTTGTTTTCTCTTTTGTATTTTTTTGTATTGCTTATGCTTTGCTTCAATTAATATCAAGTTTATGCTTTTCATTTCCTTTCCTTTGCTTTATTAACTCTTATCTTATTTATGTTCTTATTTTATTTATCTATTTTTCTTTTTTTCATTATGTCTAGCTAAGTTTATTATGTCAAGGTGAAAAGGTTACACTAATGGTATAAAAATAAGTATAGTGTAAACTTAATATGGACTTTAATGTTTGATACTAACATGTTTTATATTTGTTATCTTGTTCACTCTTTAATACTTTGTTTGTTAAATGACTAATCTTGATTTATGTTGTATAAAAATTGGTACAACAAATACTTGACACTTTAATAGCCCATACTGTATGGTATAATTGACACCTGCGCTATAAAAGGAACTTGATTTGTTGTTAACATAAGTTATAATCATGAATGCTTGATGAAATTTACAAGTATTAGTATTAATTGAATAAGATTACTAATGTAATCATGTTAACAATCTATAATATGATTGGAATCTTCTTTGCGTGTGGTTTACAATTGAATAACAAGAGTTTATATTATACTTATTTGACATACCATTAGTGAATCCTCTAACTTGACATTGTTTGTTATCGTTGTTTAATCCTTACTTTAATTTTTCATCTCAAAGTTCTCATTAATTTTTTTTATTATTATTGTTGTTGTTCTATTATTTATACAATTAACCTCCTTGTGATTCGACCCCGATCTTGCCGGGTTATTTATTACTTCGACACCCCTACACTTAGAAGAAGACATCAATCTTTCCTATAGTCAATGTATATGCGCCAACAAATAACAATTCTAGTAGAAATTAACTCATTGTTCTCATTTGTTATCACAGTGACTCCAGACTTTTTGGGTACAACTTGGGTAGGACTTACCCATTTGCTGTCAGAAATAGGATAAATGATTTCATTATCTAGAAGCTTAATGACTTTATTTTTCACTAATTCTTTCATATTAGGATTTAGCCTTCATTACATTTCTCTAGAGGGTTTACCATTTTCCTCCAAATAAATTCTATGTACAAATCAAAGGACTAATTCCTTTTATATCAACTATGGTCCATCCTAATGCATTTTTGTGCATTTTTAGAGTTTGTAATAACTTAACTTCTTGATGTGCATTAAGTTTGGAAGAGATTATTACCGGAAAAGTTTCATTTTCTCCCAAAAATGAGTATTTGAGATTGGATGGCAACGACTTCAAATCGGGTTTAGGGGGTTAAACACTTGAAGGTATGGATTTAATTGATAGTGGTGTCAATTCCTCAATTTGTGGCCTCCAATTACTTGTCTTTGATTCTTCCTGAAAATAAATCATTTGCAAATCATCAGATTCATCAATCTCAATTTCACTAGAAGTGGTTGGAAATTGATCACAAATTAATTTTTCAGTAAAGTCCACTTTCTGTAAATCATTATCATCTCTAGGTTGCTTGCAAATGTTGAAAATATTCATTTTCAATGTCATGTTTCCAAATGATAGCTTCATCAGTCCATTCCTACAATTAATCAATGCGTTAGAAGTTGTAAGAAATTGACGCCCTAAAATAACAGGAAATGAATTACAGACTTCAACAGGTTGTGTGTCGAAGACAATAAAATCCACAAGATAAATGAATTTATCGACTTATACTAACACATCTTTAATTATTCCTCTAGGCACTTTTATAGATCTATCGGCAAGTAAAAAAATTATAGAAGTTGGTTTTAACTCACTTAGATTGACACTCTGAAAAACTAAATATGGAAGTAAATTCACAGTAGCATCAAGATCAAGTAAGGCTCTTTCAATTTTATACTCTCCAATAAAGCAAGAAATTGTAGGACAACCAGGATCTTTATATTTCAAAGCATTATTGTTCTGAAGAATAGCACTTACTTGTTCGGTTAGAAAGGCTTTCTTTTTCACATTCAGTTTCCTCTTCACAATGCATAGATCTTTCAAAAATTTAGCATAGGAAAAAATCTGTTTAATAGCATCCAGCAAAGGTATATTGATTCTTACCTGTTTGAAAGTTTCAAAAATTTCAGAGTTGTGATTGACTTTTCTTTGTTTGGTCATGGTTTGAGGAAATGGAAGTGCTGGCGGAGAATCAGTCTTTTCTTTGCAATTTTCAGATTCAACCCCTTCCTTACCCTCAGAGATTGACTCATCATCTTTCTCATAAGGTTCAAGAGAGGGTTTTTCAATAACCTTACCACTGCGAAGAGTAGTGACTGATTTAACCTGATCCATGTGTTGGCTTCCGGAACTACTTGCATTTGCATTGTATTGCCCCTTAGGATTTTGTTGTGGTTGAGATGGAAACTTACCTTTCTCTTAGAAATTGAGAGCAGATGTTAATTTTGCAAGAGTATCTTTAAAAATCTATCATGTTTTGAGCAAGTATCGATTGTCTCTTGCTTTTCAATGAATGCATGCAATGTTTCCTCAAGATTTCTTCTAGAAGGTGGAGCATAAGGAGGTGCATATCCATGAGAATTTTGAAAATTGTTGTGTGCTTGAAACCATAGGTGTGAAGTTTGTGCATTGTTGTTCTCACTCCTCCAACTAAAATTTATATGATTTCTCCAACTAGGGTTGTATGTTTATGAGTATGGGTTGTGGTTAGCCCTTTGGAAACTATTTAAAGCATGAGCTTGTTCATGGAGACATTCCTTAAAAGAAGGCAAGGTTGGACAGTTATCGGTTGAGTGTTCATTTATTTCACATATTTGACATGCAATGTTTTTAACAAAATTTAATTGACCACTCTTTTTCAATTCTAGTGCCTCGACTTTTCTAGCTAAAGATACAAACTTAGCTTGAAGGTCATGATCTTCCCTAAGGTTATACATACCTCCACTAGATGTATGAGGTTGAGTTTTACTCGGTGCCTCATAAGTACCCACAGTGTCCTAATTTTGAGCATTTTCAGCTAACAAGTCTAAGTACTCCATTGCTTCATCAGGGTTTTTGTCTTCAAAAGTTTCATTGCACATCAATTCAACCATTTGCCTATCTTTAAGTGTTAACCCTCCATAAAAATATGAAACCAATCTCCATGTTTCAAAATGATGATGAGGGCAAGTACTAAGTAAGTCTCGATACCTATCCCAACATTGGTAAAATGTTTCTCCTAGTTTTTGAGTGAAAGTGGTGATTTGTCTTTTGAAAGAGTTTGTTCTATGAAATGGGAAAAACTTCTTTAAATACTATTGTTGCATTTCATCCTAAACACGAATGGATCCTTGTCTTAAATTTTATAGCCATGTTTTAGCTTTATCTTTTAATGAAAAAGAAAAAAGTTGTAATCTAATGGTGTTGATGCTACAATTTAAATTATTATATGTGTTGCAAACCTCCTCAAATTCCCTTAAATGCATGGTTTTTCCAATTCAAAACCATGAAAAGAAGGTAAAAGTTGAATAATGTCTAGTTTAAAATTAAAATGAGATGCATCGGGAGGAAAAACTATCTATGAAGGTGCACTTGTTCTTGTTGGATTCATGTGGTCTCTAAGTATTCTAGCACGGTTATTCTCATTATTCTCATTATGAAGTGATTGATTATCTTCTTCAGCCATATTTTTTGAAAATGATGAGGATAACCAAGATGCATAAATGCATGGCAAATGCCTCCTTTTATAGGCCAAAATTGGGAACTATTGATTTGATGACTAATTGATGAGTAGGTAGTCAACCCTTGACTTGGTGACAATCCTTATCTTCTCTTATCTACCCAAAACATCATTAATGATGTCAAAATTAAAGCCACTTGAAAACATGAAAGTTATAAGAAATTGTCTCAGCTTTCTTGTGTAAAAACTTCAGCTCATTTTGACTTTAAAAACTCCAGATATGGCCAAAATACTAAATAGTGCTCGGGTTGGAGGACAGATTCGAGCTTCTTTGTTGTTACAACAATTTGGACTTGAAAATGGCCTTTTTAGATCTTGGGCTCCATATGAAAGTTATAGGCCTATGTCTTACCTTTCCATCCATATAAAGTAGACCTAAATTTGTGATCTATAGCTCCAGATATGACCCCATTACCAAACAATGTTCCGGTTTGGATTGCACCGACATCTCTTTTCTAAGTTTGATCATCTCTTTGCCTTTGCAATTGAAGTTCTTAAAATCATCAATCAATCCTTTCATTTATGTGATAGGCCTGCATTTAAAATGGATATTTACCACAAATTAAAGGTATCTTATATTATTAGATAGATTATTATAAAACGTACTTTAGTTAAGGAGTTATTGATACTTTAAGTGTAAAATAATGATATAAAACCTTGATAAAAATGCACTTTTGAGTACTAATCACAAATGATGGAATTGATGTGCAGTGAAACCTTTGAAGATAAAGATCTTAATGAAGCAATAGAGTACTTAGACTTGCTAGTTAAAAATGCTCAAAATTAGGACAACACACATATTTATGAGGCACGAGGTAAAACTCAACCTTATACATCTAATGGAGGTATTTACAACCTTAGGAAAGATCATGATCTCCAAGTCAAGTTTGCATCTTTTACTAGAAAAGTTAAGGCACTAGAATTAAAAAAAATGGTAAATTAAAATTTGTTCAAGACATTGTGTGTTAAATTTGTGAAACCAATAAATACTGAACCAATGACTGTCCAACTTTGCCTTCTTTTAAGGAACGTCTCCTTGAATAAGCTCATGTTTTAAATAGTTTCTAAAAACTCAATCATAACTTATACTCACAAACATATAACCCTAATTGGAGAAATCACCTAAATTTTAGTTGGAAGAGTGCTAATAATAATGCACAAACTTCACAACTATCATTTTAAGCACACTATAATTTTCAAAATTCACATGGACATGCACCTCCTTATGTTCCCTTTTCCAGAAGAAATTTTGAGGAAACTTTGTATGCATTCATTCAAAAGCAAAAGATAATCAACAGTCAACTTGCTCAAAACATAATACATTTTAAAGATAATTTTGCAAAATTCACATCTGCTCTCAGTTTTCAAGAGAAAGGTAATTTTTTATCTCTACCGCAACAAAATTTAAAGGGGCAATACAACGCAAATAAAAGTAATTCCAAAAGCCAACACATAGATCAAGTGAAATCATTCATCACTCTTCGTAGTGGTAAGGTTATTAAAAAACTCACTCTTCAACCTTGTGAGAAAGATGATGAGTCAATCTCTAAAGATAAAGAAGGGGTTGAATCTGAACATTACAAAGAAAAGATTGATTCCCTACCAGCACTTCTATTTTCTCATGCCATGACCAAACAGGAAGAAATTGAGAATGAAAAAGGCATCGAAAATATTATCATGGATCATTTGTCAAAATTAATAATAGATTCGACATTCAACATCACACTAATCGATAATTACTTTCCTAATGAATCTTTACTTTCTTTTAGTTCAATGCTTTGGTTTGGTAAAAATATCAATTTTCTTGCTTTAGAATTTTCACCAGCTCATTTGGATAACTAAGATAAAAGAAAGTTTTTTAGCGACATACAAAAATTTTATTTCGATGACCCTTACTTATTCAAATATTATCCTGATCAAATATTTCAAAGATGCATTCTCAATAATGAGGTATATAATGTCATTAAATTTTGTCACTCTAAGGTATATGGGGATCATTTCTCGTTAAAAAGGACGACTACAAAAACCTTACAATATGGATTTTATTGGCCCACTATGTTTAAGGATTCACATGCATTTTGCAAAACCTATGAAAATTGTCAAAAGGTAGGCTTTATTTCAAAATATAAAGTCTTTAGATAATCTTCTATGGACTCTTAAGTCTCATCATAGTGTTGATATATATCGTGCAATTCATGACTTATAACCCCATTTTCATGAAGAACATGCTTGACATAGTCTTGGGAATCTAACTAAAAAAACCCTATTTGCCAGTTTTTAAGAAAACTGGATGGAAAGTTTATCCCCTACCCATAGAGGGCGTTTAAGTCATTTTTGGATGTAAAACCAAGGAAAGATATGAGTTACAATCACAACTACTAGTACATACACATGTTTTTAAAAAGAAAGAGAGAGACTCCAACTAGCTTATATATAGGTGGTAAGATTGCATTTTTAATTTCTCATCTATAAAATCTTCTTTTCCTTCCCTTCATTTCTACTCAACTCATACATTCAATAGATATAAAAGTATGTAGAAATTGCAAGTTTCTCAAGCCATCACATAAAAAATATTTGTGTTTCCAGTGGATCTAGTCTTGGAAACGAAATAAAGTATTTAGAATCAGTAAATCATCTTAGTCAAGTACTTGTTGAGAGAAAGATTCATTTAGTGTATAGGGGAGGCAGTCTTGGGTTAATGGGGGAGTGTCAATAGTTGTATTTTTAATAGGTAGTTAAGTTTTGGGGGTTGTCCCTAAAGCTTTAGCACAAGAAGAGATCATTGCAAAAACAATCGGAGAGAAATTATAAGTCTCCACAATATTTGATTGAATGAATGTCATGTTTAAATATATTGATACCTTCATTGGCTTACTAGTTGGTCTGGAAACATTCGAAGAGATCTTTCATATTTCCTCTTTGGCCCAACTGAACATTCACTATAAACCCATAAATCTACTAAATGTTAATGGTTTTTATGATAAGTTGTTGTCTTTTTTTAATCATACTATGGAACAAAAATTTCTAACATCTTCAACAATCATAATCTTTGCAACTATTGTTGAATAATTGATTAACCAACTACAATCTTCCACTTCTACAATTGATCCCTCTGAATCGTTAAATTGGTCAACTAAGGAAAACTGTAAAAAGCTTATATAGGATTTGAGCCTTCGTTTGTGAATCCTTGGGTCTTTTGGTTTTCTTAAAAGTATGTTAATTTGTTTTGTTATTTCTTATATTTTTTTTAAGTGTGTTTCAAGTTTGTTAGTGTTCGGTGTTTCGGGTGATATTTTCTATACTTTATCTTTCAACCTTAAGACATTGAGAACAATGCCTTGTTTTGGTTAGGGGGATAAGATAATAGTTGATATTAAAAAAAATTAATTAATTGTGTTTTCTATTTCATAAATCATTTCCAAAACTGTTGTTACTAGGATGGTAGAGTAAAAGAGTTTTTTTTGTTAAAGTGACTCTTGAGACGTATCTTAGTAAATATTATTAAAAAGGTTTAGCAGAATACTTCTTGAAATATTCAAATTTACAAACTCTTAAATTTTTATCAATTGATTCTGCTCATATACTCATTTAACAAGTATTCTTAAACCTTTATTTTCACACACTTTAACATATGATTATGGTTTGCACATAAAATTATTATATTATTTATGTTCTTTGGTTAAATATATCAACTAAGAGAAATAGATATTATATAATTTATATAAAAAAACAAAGAGATAAAATGATAATAAATGTAAATAAATAAATAAATAAATATGTAAATAAGTTTGGTTTCGTAGCCTCACTAACTTAATCAATTAAGCTTGAAGGCATGTTTTAACACCTAATATCCCAAAGTCAACTAACTTGAAAGCTATTAGTCCAACGCTTGTTACATGAGTTGATCAGAAAAACTTAAGGGAACTAATCATTGCACTATCTACATTTCAATATTTACAATCTAAGTTAAAGCAATTAAGGGTGTCTCAATACCTAATTGACTAGTACTCAAAAGTGCATTTTTATCATGGTTTTATATCATCATTTTGCACTTAAAGTATTAATAACTCCTTAACTAAAGTACGTTTTATAATAATCTATCTAATAATATAAGATACCTTTAATTTGTGGTAAATGTCCATTTTAAATGCAGGCCTATCACATAAATGAAAGGATTGATTGATGACTTTAAGAACTTCAATTACAGAGGCAAAGAGATGATTAAACTTAGAAAAGAGATGTTGGTGCAATCAAAATCAGAACACTGTTCGGTAATTGGGTCATATCTGGAGCTATAGATCTCAGATTTAGGTCTACTTTATATGGGTGGAAAGGTAAGACATAGGCCTACAACTTTCATATGGAGCCCAAGATCTAAAAAGGTCATTTTCAAGTCCAAATTATTGCAACAACAAAGAAGCCCGAATCTGTCCTCCAGCCCGAGCACTGTTCAGTATTTTGGCCATATCTAGAGTTCTAGAAGTCGAAATGAGCTGAAGTTTTTACACACGAAAGCTGAGACAATTGCCTAGAACTTTCATGTTTTCAAGTGGCTCTAATGTTGACATCATCAATGACGTTTTGGGCAGACAAGAGAAGATAAGGATTGTCATCAAGTCAAGGGTTAGCCATCTACTCATCAATTAGTCATTAAATCAATAGTTCCCAATTTTGGCCTATAAGAGGAGGCACTTGCCATGTATTTAGGCATCTTGGTTTCCAGATCAAGATCATGCTCTTCCTTTCTCTCTTTGTATTCTTTATGCCTTTCATTTCCTTTGCTTTGCTTTGTTAACTCTTATCTTATTTATGTTCTTATTTCCTTTCATCAATTAGTCATGAATGCAATGTTTAACCATGTTGATGCCTTCATTGCTTTACCAGGTGGTCTAGGCATATTGGAAGAGATATTTCATATTTCCTCTTGGGCCCAACTGCACATTCACCATAAACCCATAGGTTTGTTAAATGTTAATGGTTATTATGATAAGTTGTTGTCTTTTCTTGATCATGCTGTGGAACAAGAATTTCTAACATCTTCTGCACGACAAATCATAATCTATGTTGCTACTGCTGAACAATTGATTGACCAACTACAATCTTTCGTTCCTGTAATTGATCCTTCCATGAGTCGCATAAATTGGTCAACCAAGGAAAGTCGTAAAAAGCTTAGATTGGATTTGAGCCTTCATTTGTGAATCTTTGTGTCTTTTGGTTTTATTATTGCGTTTTGTTATTACTTATACTTGTTTCAGTGTGTTTCAGGTTTGTCAGTGTTCGTTATTTCAGGTGATATCTTCTATACTCTATCTTTCTACCTTTAAACATTGAGGACAATGTCTTGTTTTAGTTGGGGGGGAGAGGGTAGTAGTTAAAAAAAAACCGTGTTTTCTATTTCATAAAGCATGTGCAAAATGGTTGTTATTAGGATGGTGGAGTAAAGGAGCTCTTTTGTTAAAGTGACTCTTGAGACGCATCTTAGTAATCATTCGTAATAAGGTCTATTATAATACTTCTTGAAATATTCAGATTTACAAACTCTTACATTGTTATCACTTAAGTCTGCTCATATACTTATTTAACATGTATTCTTAAACCTTAATTTACACACACACACTTCAACATATGATTGTGGGTTGCATATTGGATTATTAGATTATTTATGTTTTTTTGTTAAAGGTAACAACTAAGGGAAAGGGATAGTATATAATTAAAAAAAAACAACAAAAAAAACAAAAAAAAAGAAGAAAAAAATAATAAGAGAAAAAGAAAAAAAAAGAATGATAATAATAAAAATATAGATAAGTTTGGTTTCGTAGCCTCCCCAACCTAAGCAATTAAGCCTGAAGGGGTGTTTTAACACCTAATACCCTAAAGTCAACTGACTTGGGAGCTATTGGCCCAACGCTTGTTACATGGGTTGAGGAGAAAAGCTTAAGGGAATCAAACATTGCACTATCTACATATCAGTATCTGCGACCCGAGTTACTAAGCTCGTAGGGGTGTCTTAACACCTAATGCCCTAAGACCAACTAGTCTGCGAGTCATTAGCTGAAAGCTCGTTACATGGGTTAAAGATGCATGGTGTTTTAAATTATTGTATATATATAAAAAAAAAAGACAAAAATAATAATCTCAACCCAAGGAAATTAACCTTAAACATTAGAAAAAAAATTTTGTTTTCTTCCAAGAAAAGCCCCATAATTATGTGTTGATACATTAAGCACAAAAGAAAGGTTTATGAATATCTTGTTAAGAGGTATTGAGCAGGTATATAAATCTAACAAGAGTTTGTTTATCTGGATAGAGTAATGGAAGTTAAATGATCAATACCTTGCTTTGTGGAAATTGCAAATTATTTTTCCATTTTAACGCTTTGATTACTAGGGACTAGTAATAAGCTAGTTGGGGGGTGTGATTAGTACTCAAAAGTGCATTTTTATCATGGTTTTATATCATCATTTTGCACTTAAAGTATTAATAACTCCTTAACTAAAGTACGTTTTATAATAATCTATCTAATAATATAAGATACCTTTAATTTGTGGTAAATGTCCATTTTAAATGCAGGCCTATCACATAAATCAAAGGATTGATTGATGACTTTAAGAACTTCAATTACAAAGGCAAAGAGATGATCAAACTTAGAAAAGAAATGTCGGTGCAATCCAAACCGGAACACTATTTGGTAATTGGATCATATCTGGAGCTATAGATCTCAGATTTAGGTCTACTTTATATGGGTTGAAAGGTAAGACATAGGCCTACAACTTTCATATGGAGCCCAAGATCTAAAAAGGCCACTTTCAAGTCCAAATTATTGCAACAACAAAGAAGCCCGAATCTGTCCTCCAGCCCGAGCACTGTTCAGTATTTTGGCCATATCTGGAGTTCTAGAAGTCGAAATGAGCTGAATTTCTTACACAAGAAAGCTGAGACAATTTCCTAGAACTTTCATGTTTTCAAGTGGCTCTAGATGAGTAGCACTCAAAAGTGCATTTTTATCATGGTTTTATATCATCATTTTGCACTTGAAGTATCAATAACTCCTTAACTAAAGTACGTTTTATAATAATCTATCTAATAATATAAGATACCTTTAATTTGTGGTAAATGTCCATTTTAAATGCAGGCCTATCACATAAATGAAAGGATTGATTGATGACTTTAAGAACTTCAATTGCAAAGGCAAAGAGATGATCAAACTTAGAAAAGAGATGTCGGTGCAATCCAAACCGGAACACTGTTCGGTAATTGGGTCATATCTGGAGCTATAGATCTCAGATTTAGGTCTACTTTATATGGATGGAAAGGTAAGACATAGGCCTACAACTTTCATATGGAGCCCAAGATCTAAAAAGGCCATTTTCAAGTCCAAATTATTGCAACAACAAAGAAGCCCGAATCTGTCCTCCAGCCCGAGCACTGTTCAGTATTTTGGCCATATCTGGAGTTCTAGAAGTCGAAATGAGCTGAATTTTTTACACAAGAAAGCTGAGACAATTGCCTAGAACTTTCATGTTTTCAAGTGGCTCTAATTTTGACGTCATCAATGACGTTTTGGGCAGACAAGAGAAGATAAGGATTGTCACCAAGTCAAGGGTTGGCTATCTACTCATCAATTAGTCATCAAATCAATAGTTCCCAAGGAGGCACTTGCCATGCATTTAGGCATCTTGGTTTCCAGATCAAGATCATGCTCTTCCTTTCTCTCTTTGTATTCTTTATGCTTTGTTTTCATTAATACCAAGTTTATGCCTTTCATTTCCTTTGCTTTGCTTTGTTAACTCTTATCTTATTTATGTTCTTATTTTGTTTATCCATTTTTTTTTCTTCCATTATGTCTAGCTAAGTTAATTATGTCAAGGTGAAAAGGTTACACTAATGGTGTAAGAATAAGTATGGTATAAACTTAATATGGACTTTAATGTTTAATACTAACATGTTTTATATTTGTTATCTTGTTCACTCTTTAATACTTTGCTTGTTAAATGACTAATCTTGATTTATGTCATATAACAATTGGTACAACAAATGCTTGGTACTTTCATAGCCCATACAGTATGGTATAACCAACACCTGAGCTATGAAAGGAACTTGATTTTTTTTTAACATAAGTTATAATCATGAATGCTTGACGAAATTTACAAGTATTAGCATTAATTGAATAAGATGACTAATGTAATCATGTTAACAATCTATAATCTGATTGGAACCTCATTTATGTGTGGTTTCCAATTGAATAATAAGAGTTTATACTATACTTATTTGACATACCATTAGTGGAACCTCTAACCTTGACATTTGTTATTATCATTGTTAATCCTTACTTTAATATCTCATCATCATCATCTTCTTCTCTTTCTTTATTACTACTATTACTATTACTACTACTACTATTATTGTTATTGTTGTTGTTGCATTATTGTTATTTATAATTTGTACAATATCCTCCCTATGGTTCGACCCCGATCTTGCCGGGTTATTTATTACTCCGACACTCCTGCACTTAGGAGAAGACATCAATATTTTCGTCGTGTCACTAATGCCCTAAGACCAACTAGTCTAGGAGTTATCAGTTGAAAGCTCATTATATAGGTTAAAGATGCATTATGTTTTAAGTTATATGTATCTATATTAATAAATAAATAAAACAATAATAATCTCAACTGAAGGAAGTTAACCTTAAATATTAGAACAAAAATTTTATTTTATTCCAAGTAAAACCCCGTAACTATGTGTTGATATATTGAGCATAAAAGAAAAGTTTGTTAATATCTTGTTTAAGAGAAATTGAACATATATATAAATTTAATGAGAGTTTGTTTATCTAAATAGATTAATAGAAGTTGAATGATGAATACCTTTCTTTGTGGAATTTACAAATTATTTTTCTATTTTAACGCTTTAATTACTAGGGACTAGTAATAAACTGGTTGAAGGGTTTGATTAGTACTTAAAAATGCATTTTTATTAAGGTTTTATATCATCATTTTGCACTTGAAGTATCAATAACTCCTTAACTAAATCATGTTTTATAATAACAAGTCTAATACCATAAGATACTTTTAATTTATGGTAAATGTTCATCCTAAATGCAGACCTATCACATAAATAAAAGGATTGATTGATTAGTTGAAGTACTTAAATTAAAAGGACAAAGTGAGGGTGAAGCTTAGAAAAGGAATGCTAGTTTAGTCCAAATTGAAACACTGTTCTATAATTTGATCATAATTAGAGTTGTAGAACTTGGATATCAGTCTGCTTTATATGGATGGAAAGCTAAAACATAAACCTAAAACTTTCATGGGAAGGTAAAACTCAATTCTGCTATTTAAAGGTCCAAATCTTAGCAAACGTAAAAGTTAAAATTTGTCCTCCAGCCCAAACACCATGTAGTGTTTAGCCTATATCTCGAGTTCTAAATGTCCAAATGACCTTAATTGTTTTCTTGAAAAGCTAAGATAATTTCCTAGAACTTTCATGAGTAAGGTTAGTTTAAATTCTAATATTATCAATGATGTTTTATTTAGACAAGAAGATAAGGATTGTCGTCAATTCAAGAGTTAGTCACCCATTGATTAGTACTTAAAAGTGCATTTTTATCGAGATTTTATATCATTATTTTGAACTTGAAGTATCAATAATTCCTTAATTAAAGCATGTTTTATAATAACATATCTAATAATATAAGATACCTTTAATTTACAGTAAATATTTATTTTAAATGCAGGCCTATCACATAAATGAAAGGATTAATTGATGAGCTTAAGAACTAAAATTGAAAGGACAAAGAGATAGCCAAACTTAAAAAGAGATGTTGGTGGAGTCCAAACCAGAATACTATTTAGTAATTGGTTCATATCTAGAGCCATAGATCTCCGATTTAGGTCTTCTTTATATGGATGGAAAGGTAAGAAATAGGCCTACAACTTTGATATAGAGCCCAAGATTAAATAAAGCCATTTTCAGGTTCATATTGTAGCAATAATGAAGAAGTCTGAATTTGTCCTACAGCCTGAACACTGTTCAGTGTTTGGCCCATATCTGGAGTTCTAAAAGTCCAAATAATCTCCCTTTTTTATACAAAGCTGAGATAATTTTTTACAACTTTCATGTTTTCAAGTGGTTCCAATTCTGACATTATCAATGATGTTTTGGACAGACAAGAAAAGATAAAGATTGTCACCAAGTCAAGAATTGGTCACCCACTCATCAATTAGTCATCAAATCAATAGTTTCCAATGTTAGCCTATAAAATGAGGTATTTTCCATGCATTTAAGCATCTTGGTTTCTAGATTAAGATCATGTTTTTGCTTTCTCTCTTTGTATTTTTGAAATGCTTAAGTTTTATTTTCATTAATATCTTGTTTATGTCTTTCATTTCCTTTCTTTTACTTAATTAGCTTTTATCTTATTTATGTTCTTATTTTGTTTATTTATTTTTCTTTCTTTCATTATGTTTAGTTAAGTTTATTATATCAAGGTGAAAAGGTTATACTGAAGGTGTAATAATAAGTATAGTGTAAACTTAACATGGACTTTAATGTTTAATACTAACATGTTTTATATTTATTATCTTATTCACTCTTTAATATTTTGCTTGTTAAATGACTAATCTAGATTCGTGTTGTATAACACTTGGCACAAAAAATGCTTAGCATTTTCATAGCTAATACTGTATGGTATAATCGACACCTGAGTTATAAAAAAACTTGATTTGTTGTTAACATAAGTTATAATCATGAATACCTGACAAGATTTACAAGTATTAGCATTAATCGAATAAGATAACTAATATAATCGTGTTAACAATTTATAATCTAATTGGAACCTCTTTTGTGTTTGGTTTTCAATTAAATAATAAGAGTTTATACTATGCTTGTTTGATATACCATTAGTAGATCCTTTAACCTTGACATTTATTGTTATCATTGTTTAATCCTTACGTTAATCTTTCATCTCAAAGTTCTCATCAACTTCTTCTTCTTCTTCTTCTTCTTTTCTTCTTCTTTATTGTTATTATTATTAGTACTAGTAGTAGTAGTACTATTATTATTAGTATTATTACTAGTATTATTACTAGTATTATTACTAGTATTATTATTAGTATTATTACTATTATTATTGTTGTTGTATTATTGTTATATATAATTTATACAATCAACCTTCCTGTGGTTCGATCCTAGTTTTGCCGGGTTATTTATTACTTCGACACTCCTACACTTAGAAGAAGACATTAATCTTTTGGTCGTGTCAAGTTTTTAGCGTTGTTGCTAGGGAGGTAAGTTCTTGTACAAATTTTAGTATTTATTTTATATTCTCTTTTTACTTTTCTTGTATATAACATTGTTTCTTTTTGCTTATTTCTTCTTCTTTTATTTTCTTCTTTATTTTATTCTATACCTATACGTGCATGAGAGAGTGGTTATGTATATTAAGTGTAGAGTTTGTAGGGTATCCTCATCATTTTTAGAAAATATGGCCAAAGAAGATAATCAATCACTTCATAATGAGAATAATGAGAATAACCGTGTTAGAACACTTAGAAACCACATGAATCCCATAAGAACAAGTGCACTATTATGTATAGTTTTTCCTCTTGATGCATAACATTTTAATTTTAAAACAGCCATTATTCAACTTTTACTTTTTTTTCATGGCTTAAATTTAGAAAATCCATACTTGCATTTAAGGGAATTGGAGGAGGTCTACAACACGTATAATGACTCAAATTGTAGCATAAACATCATTAGATTAAAGCTTTTTTTATTTAAAGATAAAACTAAAACATGGCTACAAAATTTGAGACCTGGATCCATTCGTGCTTGGGATGAAATGCAACAGTTTTTAAAAAAGTTTTTTCCATCTCACAAAACAAACTCTTTCAAAAGATAAATCACCACTTTCACTTAAAAACCAGGAAAAATATTTTACCAATGTTGAGATATGTATTAAGACTTGCCTAATAATTTCTCTCATCATGGTTTTGAAACATACAGATTGGTTTCATATTTTTATGAAGGCTTAACACCTAAAGATAGGCAAATGGTTGAATTGATGTGCAATGGAACCTTTGAAAATAAAGACCCTGATGAAGCAATGGAGTACTTAGACTTGTTAGATGAAAATGCTCAAAATTAGGATACCGTAGGTACTTATAGGGCACCGAGTAAAACTCAACCTTATACATGTAGTGGAGGTATATACAACCTTAAGGAAGATCATGACCTTCAAGCCAAGTTTGCATCATTAACTAGAAAAGTCGAGGTACTAGAATTGAAAAGGAGTGGTCAATTAAAATCTGTTGAAAACATTCTGTGTCAAATATGTGAAACAAATGAACACTCAACCAATGATTGTCCAACCTTGTCTTCTTTTAAAGAATGTCTCTATGAACAAGCCCATGCTTCAAAAAGTTTTCAAAGGGCCAACCATAATCCATACTCATAAACATACAACCCTAGTTGGAGAAATCAACCAAATTTAAGTTGAAAGAGTGATAATAACAATGTACAAACTTCACAACCATCATTTCAAGCACACCATAATTTTTAAAATTCTCATGGATATGCACCTCCTATAAGAAATCTTGAGAAAACATTGCATGTATTCATTGAAAAGCAAGAGACAATCAATACTCAACTTGCTCAAAACATGATAGATTTTAAAGATACTTTGGCAAAATTGACATCTGCTCTCTATTTTCAAAAGAAAGGTAAGTTTCCATCTCAACCACAACAAAATCCCAAAAGCAATACAATGCAAATGCAAGTAGGTTTGGAAGCCAATTAATGCAACCATATTATTTGATAATTTCACCCATATTTAACTAGTGTTTAGCCTATGTTATATATATAAAATACCATGATATTCTTTATTGTATATTTTAAAGGTATTTTTGGATGAAAGATACAAAAAGGAGTAAATTGGAGGTAATTGGTAGATTTGATATACAGTCAATATTTTGTATAGAGCGTGAGTTTTAAAGATCAAAATGAAGTGATTCTAGTGGCACTAAAAAGCCAACATCCATACCTTTCTGGAAATCTAAGTCAAAAAAAATAAAAAGACAAAGAGCATGGAAATCACGTCCTTCAAAGTCACATCTCGCATTCTGCTAGTGTTGACCTTTGGTCATTCAAAATCCAATATCTAGAGCTTCAAAAGTCCAATTGATAAAAACTCAATTGTTTTGGATTCCTGACTCAAAGCCTAAAAATGCTCCAACTTTCAACCAAAAACGATGCCAGATAAGGGAGATATGAGTTTTCAAAGATAACTAAATTTTGCCAGCAAACAGGTTTCATGAAGAAATGAGTCTAAATTATGTTTTAAAACTTCTAAACTATCATTCAAGTTGTAATTTCAACAATTTAGCCCCTCTAATAAATCAATCTAGAAGGTCAAGGAAGGTAGCCACCAACCTCAATCCACCAACCTCAAACTACCAACCACAAACCAACTAGAAGTTGGAATATTGCCATTATCAAAGAAGATGGTTGCCATTATCAAAAAAGGAGGCTAAAATGGTGGGTTGTTGATGGTAACTACTAATGTCAAAGTTTGGCAAGCTTGGCAACCACCATTATTGATAAAAGAGCAAAAAGAGCTGTCATTAAAGCCTATAAATAGACACCATGAGAGCCAAGAAAAGAAGAAGAGAAAGTGCAGTAAAATAAAAAAAAAAGGCAGTAGCTAGAAGAGAAGAAACACAAACTCTCCTCTATACATACTAGAAATAATGTTTTCTTTTATCTTTAAAAGTAGTTGCTCAATAGATATACAAGGCTGAGCTCTTTTCTTGGTTGCAATGATGAAAAAACCTTCAGATTTCAGGAAGTGTGAGATTTATTCTTCCATTTATTTTCAGTTTGTATTATGAATGAGTATGATTGTTTTCCTATGCATATTTTCTATGATTGTTGTTGATAATTGATAGAGCTGACTCTAAGTTATTATTATGAACATCCTATTGCTAAGTTTGGTATTAAAACCGGAGTTATGGTATATGAACTTGTGAAGCAACTAAACTTGATAATTATGGCGGAACTACGTTATTAAACTTAGGAAAAACATTTGATCAAAGCAACACAAGTAGACAACTTGGTTGTTAAGATTAATGAATTTATCTAGATCTTAAGACTGCCATTAAATTAAATTATTAGTGCTGACACTGTGATTATTCATTGGTTAAGGCTAGTCATACGGCGGATCTGTTAATTAACCAAAGTTAAGAAAAGATAAAAATTTAGAATATAAACTGGAGTTTTGTTTCAAGGATTAGTTCTGATTTCTATATGGATGTGTGCTTGCGACCAAGGTTTGTTTTCTTGATAAATTTCAGTTTTAATTGGTTTTGTTTGCTAGTTTAATTACTGAAATAGTTTAAATAATCACAAACCAAACCCCCCCCCCCAATTATATAACGTACACCATAATAATTTGACTTGAAACTTCTTTGTGGGATCGACCCCTTGTTTGCTCTATACTATCTTGTGTGTTTTAAGCTAGGGTAATTAATTTGTGCGACCATGACATCCCAACAAATTTTGGTGTCGTTCCCAGGGAAGTAATTTTAGTTGATTCTTATGCTTGTACTGTTATTTTTATTTGTTGTGATTATTATTTATTATTATTCAAAAAAAAAAGAAACAGAATTTTTCCTTACGATGGTATTGTTCACTTGTGGTAGCGGTACAATTCAAAACAGAAATGTTTGTGAAATTAGGTTTTGATCTTTTGTTTCCTGAAAGGAAACAATGTTTTGAACAAGACTAGTGGTAAACCACTAACCCCACCTATTAAAGCTAAATTCCACTGTTTTCTAAGGTTTTTAGGCAGTTTTAGTTTTCTAGCGTTGGATTTTCATATAATTTGCATTATTTTTTATCTCTTGTGTGGTTGCTTTCTTTTGAGTTTTCTTAGCGATTAATGCTTGTGACCTGTTCTACTAATCAAATTCAAGTGCAGGTTGATCTTGAAATATAAAGCACTTTACACAAGTTAAGAAAGGAAGCTCGCCTCAATACCATAGCTATTGCACGACAACAAACACTCAAGGAGCTTGCTGCTCCTAACTTGAAAAACCAACCACTGTGCATAAACATTGATAATAATGTAAAGTTTGAGCTTAAGTTTGGTTTTATACATTTGCTACCAACATTTAATGGTCTTATAGGAGAAGATCCTCATACTCATCTCAAGGAATTCCATCTAGTTTTATGTTGGCATGAAACCGAATGGAGTTGATAAAGAACAAGTTAAGTTGAAAACTTTCCCTTTCTCTTTAAAAGGGGCAACAAAAGCATGACTTTTCTTTATTCTCCCAGGATTTATTGGAACTTGGAATGCCATGAAGAAGATTTTCCTTGAGAAGTATTTCCTAGCATATCCAATTGCCAACATAAGGAAAGAAATATGTGGGATTTGACAATCTCATGGAGAGACACTTTTTGAGTATTAGAAAAGATTTGAGCAGCTGTGCATTCAATGTCCTCATCATCAAATATCTAATCAGTTACTCATCCAATATTTCTATGAAGGATTGATGCCTACTGACTATAGTATCATTGATGCTGCAAGTGGAGATGCATTGGTGGATAAGACACCTGAGGCTGCACACCAATTAATCTCAAACATGGCAACCAACTCAAAATAGTTTGGCACTTGTGGAGATTTCTCCAACAAACGAGTAAATGAGGTAAGTATTTCTAACCTTAAGAATAAAGTTAATGATCTTACTTCTCTTGTGCATTATTTGGCTTGTGGAAATGTGCAGCAGGTGAAAGTTTGTAGTATATACTCCTTACAAGGACATGCTTCGGATATGTGCCCAACAATGCAAGAAGATTACATTAAACAAACTCATGCAATTGATGAAGCATTCAACGGATAGCCCCAGTGTAAATATGATCTATTTTCCAACACGTAAAATCTTGGATGGAGAGATCATCCTAATTTATGCTATGGAAACCCATCCTAACAAGGCAATCAAGGTTGACAGTTCCATCCCAATAGATTTTAGCCCCAACAAAATTATCAAGCAAGACAACCCCCTCAATTCACAAACTCTAATGTTATGGGGTCATCATCCAATGATGGTCTTCGTGAGATGACGAAAACTTTAGCTTCTAATACTGTTACCTTGCAACGAAATATCATGTCTTTTCAATAGGAAAAAGGTTAAGTATTCATAACTTGGAGAAGCAAATGGGGCAAGTAGCTTCAAGTATAGGGAAATTTGAGGCATAAATGAATGGAAAATTGCCCTCCCAAGCATTGAATCTAAAAGACAATGTTAGTGCGATCATGTTGCGAAGTGGGAAAGAACTTAAAGAGAAAAGGTTGAAAGAGATTGAGATGGAGGAAGAAGAAGAGATAGAAACTGAATTGAATATAAAGAAGAAACATCCTTCTCCTTTCCAAACTGAAACAATGACCAACACTTCAAAGGTAATTCCTCACTCAATGAATTCTAATTTTAAAACAATTTCATCCTTTCCTATGAATTCTTCTAGGTCAAAGAAAGAAGACAAAGAAAAAGACATCTTAAAGGTTTTCAGGAAAGTGGAACTCAACATTCCTTTGCTTAATATTATCAACCAAATTCCTAAGTATGCCAAATTCTTGAAGGAATTGTGTACTATTAAGAGAGCTTTCAAACTGAAAGGTTGTGAAATGGTAAGTATGGGTGAAGTTGTATCTGTTGTTGTTTAAAAGAATATGCCTTTAAAACAAAAGGACCCAAGTGCATTTATTATCCTATATGTTATTAGTAATGCTAATTTTAAAAGAGCCTTACGTGATTTAGGTGCATCTATTAGTGTTATGCCTAAACATGTTTATGATTCTCTTAGTTTGAAATCTTTGAATAAAACTAGCATTGTAATACAACTTGCGGATTGTAGTTTTGTTTATCCACTTGGTATGATAGAAGATGTCCTAATCAAGATTGATACTTCAGTTATTCCATCTGACTTTTATATTTTTGATATGGAATATGATTCTTGTGATTCATCAACCAGCACTCCTATATTGTTTGGGAGACCATTCTTGAAAACTGTCAACACAAAGATTGATTATGGTAAAGATACCTTATCTATAGAGGTAGGAGATGAAAAAAAATGAATTCAATTTTCATGATGCAATGAAATATCCTTATAGCAATGTTTATTCTATCACATGTTATGACCAATTGATAAGTGTGTGCAGCAAGTTTGTGATTTTGATTGTGAAGATGGATTAAGCATAGCTTTGAGCTATGGCTATGATTTCACCAAGATAGAAGAGATAGAGAGGCACGTGTGTGTTCTCCAAAACATGACGAATCAGTATTAGCCTTACAAGCTTTACAAACCGTTCCCCATGGTAAAGTCTTTGTTGATTTAGTACTCTCATATAAAAAGCTTTTACCATCTATTTTACAAGCCCCCGAGCTAGAATTAAAACCATTGCCCAATAATTTAAAGTATGTATTCATTGGTGACAACAATACACTTCCTATTATTATAGCAAAAGGTTTGACAAGTAGGTAAGAGGAAAAACTTGTGAAGTTGTTGTATGATCACAAGACGGCTATTGGATGGACTTTAGCCGACATCAAGGGCATTAGTCCCTCAATGTGTATACATCACATACTATTAGAGAACAATGCAAAACCAACAAGGAAAATGCAAAGGAGGTTGAACCCGCCTATGATGGAAGTAGTAAAAACTGAAATTTTAAAATTGTTAGATGCAGGAGTCATTTACCTCATCACTGATAGTAAATGGGTGGCACCAATCCATGTGGTGCCTAAAAAGATCGGAATCACGTTGGTGAAAAACAAAAATGATGAGCTTATTCCTACTCGTATTTTGAGTGGATGGAGAATGTGTGTTGAATATAGAAAGCTTAATCTTTCTACATATAAAGATCATTTTCCATTACCATTCATAAATCAAATGCTTGAATGTCTAGCAGGTAAGTCTTTTTATTACTTTCTTGATGGATATAGTGGATACAATCAAATTGTTATTAATCCTCAAGATCATGAAAAGACTACATTTACATGTCCATTTGGTACATATGCATATAGAAGAATGCCTTTTGGTCTCTGTAATGCTCCTGCAACTTTTCAAAGATGCATGATGACACGACTAAAAGATTGATGTCTTCTCTCAAGTGTAGGAGTGTCGAAGTAATAAATAACCTGGTAAGACCGAGGTCGAACCATAGGGAGGTTAATTGTATAAATTATAAATAATAATACAACAACAACAACAATAATAAAGAAGAAAAATTGATGAGAACTTTGATTAAAGTAAGGATTAAACAACAATAATAAACAATGTCAAGGTTAGAGGATCCACTAATGGTATGTCAAACAAGTATGGTATAAACTCTTGTTATTTAATTGGAAACCACACACAAAAGAGGTTCCAATCATATTATAGATTGTTAACATGATTACATTATCTTATTCAATTAATACTAATACTTATAAATTTCATCAAGCATTCATGATTATAACTTATGTTAACAACAAATCAAGTTCCTTTCATAGCTCAGGTGTCGGTTATACCATATAGTATGGGCTATGAAAGTGTCAAGCATTTGTTGTACCAAGTGTTATACAATATAAATCAAGATTAGTCATTTAATAAGCAAAGTATTAAAGAGTGAACAAGATAACAAATATAAAACATCTTAGCATCAAACATTAAAGTCTATATTAAGTTTACACTATACTTATTCTTACACCATCAGTGTAACCTTTTCACCTTGACATAATAAACTTAGCTAGACATAATGAAAGAAAGAAAAATAGATAAACAAAATAAGAACATAAATAAGATAAAAGTTACCTAAATAAAGGAAAGGAAAGAAAAGGCATAAACTTGATATTAATAAAAGCAAAGCATAAGCAATACAAAAAATACAAAGAGAGAAAGCAAGAGCATGATCTTGATCTGGAAACCAAGATGCCTAAATGCATGGTAAATGCCTCCTTTTATAGTCCAAAATTAGGAACTATTGATTTGATGAGTAGGTAGTCAACCCTTGACTTGGTGACAATCCTTATCTTCTCTTGTCTGCCCAAAACATCATTAATGACGTCAAAATTAGAGCCACTTGAAAACGTGAAAGTTCTAGGAAATTGTCTCATCTTTCTTGTGTAAAACATTCAGCTCATTTTGACTTTTAGAACTCTAGATATGGCCAAAATACTGAATAGTGCTTGGACTAGAGGACAGATTCGAGCTTCTTTGTTGTTGTAATAATTTGGACATGAAAATGGCCTTTTTAGATTTGGGCTCTATATGAAAGTTGTAGGCCTATGTCTTACCTTTCCATCCATATAAAGTAGACCTAAATCTGAGATCTATAGCTTCAGATATGACCCAATTACCTAACAGTGTTCCAGTTTGGATTGCACCGACATCTCTTTTCTAAGTTTGATCATCTCTTTGCCTTTGCAATTGAAGTTCTTAAATTCATCAATCAATCCTTTTATTTATGTGATAGGCCTATATTTAAAATAAACATTTACCATAAATTAAAGATATCTTATATTATTAGATAGATTATTATAAAGCGTACTTTAGTTAAGGAGTTATTCATACTTCAAGTGTAAAATGATGATATAAAACCATGATAAAAATACACTTTTGAGTACTAATCACATGATGAGTATTTTTTCTAACCATGTTGAAAGAATAATCAAGGTTTTTATGGATAATTTCACGGTGTATGATGATTCTTTTGATAAATTTCTAGAAAATTTATCTTTAATCTTGAAAAGGTGCATTAAAACTAACATTGTCTTGAACTATGAAAAGTATTATTTTATGTTAGAACAAGGAATAATTCTTGGGCATGTTGTGTCTTCACGTGGATTAGAGGTTGATAAAGCTAAGATAAATGTTATTTCATCATTGCCTTACCCCCTATGCGTGAGGGAAGTTTGTTCTATTCTAGGCCATGCAGGTTTTTATTGATGTTGTATGAAAGATTTCTCAAAGATTATAACACCTTTGTGCAGACTACTAGCCAAAGAAGTAGATTTTGTGTTTGATCAAGCATGTAAAGATGTCTATAATGAGCAAAAGAGACATGTAACATCTGCTCCTATCATCCAACCACCAAATTAGGATGAACCTTTTGAGATAATGTGTGATGTAAATGACTATATGGTAGGAGTTGTGCTTGGGCAAAGAATTGGAAAGAATTTGCATGTTATCGCCTATGCTTCTCGCATATTGGATGGAGCACAATGCAATTACCATACAACTAAAAATGAACTTTTTGTAGTGGTATTTGGTCTTGGAAAATTCAAGTCATATCTACTTGGTACAAAAGTCATTGTTTTTACTAACCATGCAGCTCTCAAGTATCTTTTGAAAAAGAAGGAGTCAAAACCAAGACTGATTAGGTGGATCTTGCTTTTACAAGAATTCGATGTTGAGATTAAAGATAAAAATGGTGGTGAAAACTATGTGGCTGATCACTTGAGTCAACTGAGGACCGAGGATATACCAACCAAAACAATAAGAGAAACATTCCCTCATGAATATGTGCTGCATTCCTCTATAAGAGCATGGTATGCTAATTTGGTGAACTATTTAGTCACCAAAGAATTCCCTCTAAGTTTGTTTACATCTCAAAAAGACAAGTTACGAGCTGATGCTAAATATTATTTTTGAGATACTCCTTACTTGTGAAAATTTTATGTGGATCAAGTAGTAAGGAGATGTGTACCACAAGATGAATTTCATTCCATTCTCACTTTTTGTCATTCTTATTTTTGTGATGGACATTTTGGAGCAAAAGGAACAGCCCATAAGGTACTTGAAAGTGATTTCTATTGGCCTTCTAATTTTAAAAATGCATATCACTTCCACAAATCATGTGAAAAATGCCAAAGAACAAGTAATATCACTCGTAAGAATCAAATGCCTTTAAAGAATATTCTTGTAATTGAAATTTTTTAAGTTTGGGGTATTGACTTTATAGGTCCATTTCTTTCTTCTTTTGGAAATCTTTATATTCTTCTTCCTGTTGATTATGTGTCCAAATGGATTGAGGTGAAAGCCACACGAACTAACGATGCTAAGGTTGTTTTAGATTTTGTCAAGACTCATATATTTGGCAGGTTTGGCATCCCTAAAGCTATCATTAGTGATCATGGCACTCATTTCTATAATCGTTCCATGTAAGCATCGCTACATAAATATCATGTGACTCATCAAACTTCCACAGCATATCATCCTTAAATGAATGGGCAAGCTAAAATTTCAAATCGAGAAATCAAGTCTATTTTAGAGAAAACAGTACAACCTAACCGACAAAATTGGAGTCTACATCTTGGAGATGCACTTTGAGCTTATCGAACTGCTTATAAATCACCTATAGGAATGTCACCTTATAGAATGATTTATGGGAAAGCATGTCATCTACCCGTGGAGCTTGAACACAAAGCCTTTTGGGCCATTAAACAATGCAACATGGATTATAATGCTATTGGGCTTGCAAGAAAACTACAACTGCAAGAGTTAGAAGAAATTCAAAATGATACTTACGAGAATGCAAGGATTTATAAAGAAAAACTACAAATCTTCATGACCGAATGCTTACAAGAAAGGAATTTCATGTTGGAGACAAAGTCCTTCTTTATCATTTACATTTGAAACTTTTTCCTAGAAAATTGCAATCTTGTTGGATTGGACCTTTTGTTGTTTCTAATATTTTTCCTTATGGTGCAGTTGAAATTACAAGTTTAGAAACCAACAAAGTACTCAAGGTCAATGGGCATCATTTGAAACCTTTCTATGAAGGTTAGACGACAGAACTCTTCGCTTTTGTAGAGTTAGCTGAACCAATCTATGAAGAATGAGAATGTCACATGTCAAGCCAATGACATAAAATAAAAGCGCTTACTTGGAGGCAACTCAGCACAAAAATAAATCAGATTTGCTTTCTATTTCCTTATCTTTTATTTTTTTATATTTTAATTTATTTTCTATCATTTTCTTATATTCCTTTGCTTTTATTTCAACATTAAGGACAATGCTGTGTTTTAAGTATGGGGGTATTGGGAGAATTTTCATTTTCTTATTTGAGTTTTCTTTCTTGTTCTTTAAAAAAAAATTATGTTTAATCTTTTTAACTCTCATTGCTTTTTAAGAATATGGGTATTAAGTATGAGAATTAATTGAGTTAGATGAAGATATAAATCAAATGAAGGAGTATGCATGAAAATTTTAAGGTTTAATTGGTTTAGGGATTGACTTTGAGAATATGTCATGTTAACTTTATAGTGTTATACCAATGCAAGCTTTTGAGCCTTCAACATTATATTCTTTAAGTGTGCATTCTTTCAATGATATGTATCTCTAGAACTTGCTTCATATCTTATTGAAATTATATTCCATTACAAATATACATGAAGATGATAAAGGTATTAGGAATTTCAATCATTTGAACCAAAAGGCCAACATAAAGCATATTATCCTTAGTAAGCCCCTTTTGAGCTTGTTTATCTTTTCTTTGCTTTATCCATGTATAAGCCTTAACTTTATATATGTTTTCCTTTTCCTGTGGCCAAGGATTAGTAGAGCATATACTTGTGATATTTCATGAAAATTATGGTTGGAAATTATGTGAAAAGAAAGAAGAAGTGATGCTTGATGACAATATGGACAAAGTTATTAAAGGTGAAAAAAAAACAATGAAATGAAAAAAAAAGTGTTTCTTTATATTCTTAAGATTTTATGTTGAAAGAGCTTGAAATAAAAGGGAGTTAAGCATTGGTGATTAAAGATGAAAAATTTATGTGCTTTGATGGAATATCTTATTTGAAATATCATTTTTTTTTAGAATACTTTACTATCTTTGATTTGAACCTTTTCATTTACTCTCTTTTACCTCACCTTAACCTTAGCCCCATTACAACCGGAAAATAAGACCTTTTGATTCATGCATTATTTGTAATATGTTAGTAATGGAGATAAGATTGAAAAGCAAGCTTATGGTAGAACATATACTCTTTGGTTGAATTTGAGAGATTTAAACACATAAACCCTAAACACGTGAGTGTTGGAGTGTATATCAATGAGAGGACATATCACTTTGGCAAGACATAGATTTCATTTAAATCCCGATAATTGATTGAGTTTTGAAGTTTGCATGTAAACAAATTCATGAAAATTTATGTTTTTCTATCCTATTTTATTACATTCTTATTAATAATTCTTGTACTCTTGGACATTGATGGGAGAGTAAGAGATTAATCATAGTTATTGTTTTGATTTTATTTATCCTTTCTCGAGGACGAGCAAGAGCTAAGTGTGTGGGTATTTGATGCAACCATATTATTTGATAGTTTCACCCATATTTAACTAGTATTTATCTATGTTATATATATAAAATGCCTTGATATTCTTTGTTTTATATTTTGAAGGTATTTTGGATGAAAGATGCAAAAAGGAGTAAATTGGAGGTAATTGGCAGATTTGACGTTCAGTCAATATTTTATGCTGAGCATGAGTTCTAGAGATCAAAATGAAGTGATTCTAGTGGCACTAAAAAGCTAACATCCATAACTTTCTAGAAATATAAGTCAAGGAAAATAAAAAGATAAAAAGCATGGAAATCACATCCTTCAAAATCAAATCTTGCACTCTACCAATGTTGACCTTTAGTCATTCAAAATTCAATATCTAGAGCTTTAGAAGTCCAATTGATACAAACTTAATTGTTTTGGATTCCTAACTCAAAGGCCTAGAAACACTTGAACTTTCAGCCAAAAATGATATCAGATGAGGGAGATATGATTTTTCAAAAATGACAACTAAATTCTGCCAGCAAACAAGTTTCATGAAGAAATGTGTCCAAATTACATTTTGAAGCTTCTAAACTATCATCCAAGTTGTAATTTCAGCAATTTAGCCCCTCCAGTAAATCAATCTAGAAGTTCAAGGAAGGTAGCCACCAACGTCAATCCACCAACCTCAAACTACCAACCACAAACCAGCTGCAAGTTGGAATATTGCCATTGTCAAAAAAGATGGTTGCCATTGTCAAGGAAGGAGGCTACAATGGTGGGTTGTTGGTGGTAACTACTAATGTCAAAGTTTGGCAACCACCATTATTGATAAAGGAGCAAGAGGAGCTATCATTGAAGCCTATAAATAGACACCATGAGAACCAAGAAAAGAAGAAGAGAAAGTGCAATAGAATAAAAGAAAGGAGGCAGCAGCTAGAAGTGAAGAAACACAAACTCTCCTCTATACATACTAGAAATAATGCTTTCTTTTATCTTTAGAAGTAGTTGTTCAATAGATATATAAGGCTAAGCTCTTTTCTTGGTTGCAATGATGAAAAAACCTTTAAATTTCAGGAAGTGTGAGATTTATTCTTCCATTTATTTTCAGTTTGTATTATGAATGAGTATGATTGTTTTCCTATGCATATTTTCTATGATTGTTGTTGATAATTGCTAGAGCTGACTCTAAGTTATTATTATGAACAATCTATTGCTAAGTTTGGTATCAAAACCGGAGTTATGGTATATAAACTTGTGAAGCAACTAAGCTTGATAATTATGGCGGAACTACGTTATTAAACTTAGGAAAAACATTTGATCAAAGCAACACAAGTAGACAACTTGGTTGTTAAGATTAATGAATTTATCTAGATCTTAAGACTGCCATTAAATTAAATTATTAGTGCTGACACTGTGATTATTCATTGGTTAAGGCTAGTCATACGGCGGATCTGTTAATTAACCAAAGTTAAGAAAAAATAAAAATTCAGAATATAAATTGGAGTTTTGTTTCAAGGATTAGTTCTGATTTCTATATGTGGATGTGTGCTTGCGACCAAGGTTTGTTTTCTTGATAAATTTCAGTTTTAATTGGTTTTGTTTGCTAGTTTAATTACTGAAATAGTTTAAATAATCACAAACCAACCCCCCCCAATTATATAACGTACACCATAATAATCTGACTTGAAACTTCTTTGTGGGATCGACCCCTTGTTTGCTCTATACTATCTTGTGTGTTTTAAGCTAGGGTAATTAATTTGTGTGACCATGACATTGCTACACCAATACATGAATTAAGTCAAATCAGTCGCTACTCTTCGTAGTGGTAAGGTTATTAAAAACCCCACTCTTAAACCTTATAAGAAAAATGATGAATAAATATATGAAGGTAAGGAAGGGGTTGAATCTGAAAATTGCAAAGAAAAGATTGATTCCCCGTTAGCACTTTCATTTCCTCATCCATGACAAAACAAAGAAAAGTTAATTACAACTCTGAAATCTTTGAAACTTTCAAACAGGTAAGGATCAATATACCTTTACTAGATGCTATCAAACAGGTTCCTTTCTATGCTACATTTTTTGAAAGATCTATGCACTATGAAGAGGAAATTAAATGTGAAAAAAAAAAGTCTTTGAAGAGGAATAAATAAAGATGATTTAGTACAAGTCGATAAATTCATTTATCCTGTGGATTTTATTGTCTTGGACACACAACATGTTGAAGCATGTAATTTATTTCCTGTTATTTTAGGATGTCTGTTTCTTGCAACTTCTAATGTTTTGATTAATTGAAAGAATGGACTGATGAAACTATCATTTGGAAACATGACTTTGAAGATGAATATTTTCAACATTTGCAAGCAACCTGGAGATAATAATGAATTACAAGAAGTAAATTATATTGAGGAATTAGTTTATGATCAACTTGAATCTACTTTAAGTAAAAATAAGTTGGATGAATTTGAAGATTTGCAAATGATTTATTCTCAGGAAGAAATCATGGATGAAAAAGGCACAAAAAATGTTGATGTAGATCTTTTGTTAGGAGTGACAATACATTCAACATCCAACATCACACCAATTGATGATTATTTTCCTAATAATCCATACTTTCTCTTAGTCCAATGCGTTGGTATGATAAAAATAATGTTTTTCTTGTTTTAGGAGATTAGCCAACTAATTGGAGTACCCAAGAAAAAAAATTTTGAGTGATGTGCAAAAATTTTATTGTGATGACCCTTACTTATTCAAATATTATCCTAATCAAATATTTCAAGGATTCATTCTTGACAATCAGGTAAGTAATGTCATTAAACTTTGTCATTTTAAAGCATATGGGAGTTATTTCTTGTTTAAAAAATAGCTACAAAAATCTTTCAAAATGGATTTTATTGGCCCATTATGTTCAAGGACTCACATAAGATCTGCAAAACTTGTAAAAATTGTTAAAAGTTAGGATCCATTTCAAAATATAAGGAATCTTTATATAATCTTTTATTGACTTTTGAGACATATTCTGGTGAAGATGTGCATTGTGCATCTCATGATTTATGACCCTTTTTTCATAAAGAACATGATCGACCTAGTCTTGGAAATCTAACTAAAAAAGATCTTATTTGCTAGTTTTTAAGAAAATTCATTTGAAAGCCTATCCCCAACCCATAGAAGGCATTTAAGTCATTCTTGGATGTAAAACCAAGGGAAGATGTGAGCCACAATCACAACTATAATTTGAGTTTTAGTTTGTAAAAACTTGTGTCTTTTGGTTTTATTAATAGTATAATATTTTTATTTTGTTGTTTCTTATATTTGTTTAAGTGTTTTCAGGTTTATCAATAGTTGTTGTTTTAGGTAATGTCTTCTATACTCTATCTTTCTACCTTAGAACATTGAGAGCAATGTCTTATTTTGGTTGGTGGGAGAGAATAATAATTGATATTAAAAAAAAAACTAACTATATTTTCTATTTCATAAACCGTTTGTAAAATTGTTGTTACTAAGATGGTAGAGTAAGGAAGAATTTTATTGACTCTTAAAACGTATATTAGCAAATAGTTTCCAATGGTTATTTGCAATATTCATAACAAGGTCTATCATAATACTTCTTGAAATATCCAGGTTTACAAACTCTAGCATTGTGATACGATGAAAAGATTAATGTCTTCTCCCAAGTGCAGGAGTATCGAAGTAATAAATAACCCGGCAAGACCGAGGTCGAACCATAAGGAAGTTAATTATATAAATTATACACAATAATTATAAACAACACTAGTAACAATAACAACAACAACAACAACAACAATAGCAATAATAATAATAATAAAGAAAAAGAAAAAGAAGGAGAAGAAGAAGATGATGATGAGAACTTTGAGATAGAATATTAATGTAAAAATTAAACAATGATAATAACAAATATCAAGGCTAGAGGATTTACTAGTGGCATGTCAAACAAGTATAGTATAAACTCTTATCATTTAATTGGAAACCACACACAAAGGAGGTTTCAATCATAATATAGATTGTTAACATGATTACATTAGTCATCTTATTCGATTAATGCTAATACTTGTAAATCTCGTCAAGCATTCATGATTATAACTTATGTTAACAATAAATCAAGTTCCTTTCATAGCTCAGGTGTCAGTTATACCATATAGTATGGGCTATAAAAGTGTTAAGTATTTGTTGTCCCAAGTGTTATACAACATAAATCAAGATTAGTCATTTAACAAGCAAAGCATTAAAGAGTGAACAAGATAACAAATACAAAAACATGTTAATATCAAATATTAAAGTCCATATTAAGTTTACACTATACTTATTCTTACACCATTAGTGTAACATTTCACCTTGACATAATAAACTTAGTTAGACATAATAAAAGAAAGAAAAATAAATAAATAAAATAAGAACATAAATAAGATAAAAGTTAACTAAGGAAATGAAGGCATAAACTTGATATTAATGAAAGCAAAGCATAAGCATTACAAAAAATGAAAAGAGAGAAAGGAAGAGCATGATCTTGATCTGGAAACCAAGATACCTAAATGCATGGCAAATGCCTCCTTTTATAGGCCAAAATTAAGAACTATTAATTTGATGACTAATTGATGAGTAGGTAGTCAACCCTTGACTTGGTGACAATTCTTATCTTCTCTTGTCTGCCCAAAACATCATTAATGACGTCAAAATTAGAGCCACTTAAAACATGAAAGTTGTAGGAAATTATATCACCTTTCTTGTGTAAAACATTTAGCTCATTTGGATTTCTAGAACTCCAGATATGGGCCAAACACTGAACAGTGCTCGGACTGGAAGACAGATTTGGACTTCTTTGTTCTTGTTACAATTTGGACTTGAAAATGGACTTTTTAGATCTTAGGCTCCATATGAAAGTGTAGGCCTATGTCATATCTTTCCATCCATATAAGGTAGACCTAAATCTGAGATCTATAACTCTAGATATGACCCAATTACCAAACAATGTTCCGGTTTGGAGTGCACCGACATCTTTTTTCTAAGTTTGACCATCTCTTTATCCTTTCAATTTCAGTTCTTAAAGTCATCAATCAATCCTTTCATTTATGTGATAGGCCTACATTTAAAATGAACATTTACCATAAATTAAAGGTATCTTATATCATTAGATATATTATTATAAAACATGCTTTAGTTAAGGAATTATTGATACTTCAAGTGCAAAATAATGATATAAAACCTTGATAAAAATACACTTTTAAGTACTAATCATATTGTTATCACTTAATTCTGCTCATATACTCATTTAACATGTATTCTTAAACCTTAATTTTCACACACACACTTTAACATATAATTATAAGTTGTACATTGAATTATTATATTATTTATGTTCTTTTGTTAAAGGTAACAACTAAGGAAAAGGGATATTATATAATATGAAAAAAAAAGAAAAAAAAGAAAAAGAAAAAAAATAATGATAATAAAAATGTAAATAAGTTTGGTTTCATAGTCTCCTTAACCTAAACAATTAAGCCCGAAGGGGTGTCTTAACACCTAATACATGAGTTGAGGAGAACTTGGGAGCTATTGGCCAAACCTTGTTACATGAGTTAAGGAGAAAAGCTTAAGGGAATCAAACATTACACTATTTACATATCAGTATCTGCAACCCAAGTTACTAAGCTTGTAAGGGTGTCTCAACACCTAATGCCATAAAACCAACTAGTCTGGAAGTCATTAGCTGAAAGCTCGTTATATGGGTTAAAAATGTATTGTGTTTTAAGTTATATGTATATATATATATATATTTAAAAAAAAAACAAAAAAAAATCTTAACCTAAGGAAGTTAATCTTAAACATTAGAACAAAAATTTTGTTTTCTTCCAAGTAAAACCTCATAACTATGTCTTGATATATTAAGCACACAAAAAAAAAGGTTTATTAATATCTTATTTAAAAGTTATTAAGTAAATATATAAATTTAATGAGAGTTTGTTCATCTGGATAGATTAATGGAAGTTGAATGATGAATACCTTACTTTGTGAAATTTGCAAATTATTTTCTATTTTGACACTTTAATTACTAGGGAGTAGTAATAAGCTGGTTGGGGGGTGTAATTAGTACTTAAAAGTGTATTTTTTATCAAGTTTTCATATCATTATTTTACACTTGAAGTATTAATAACTCCTTAACTAAAACATGTTTTATAATAGCATATCTAATAATATAAAATAATTTTAATTTATAGTAAATGTTCATTTTAAATACAGGTCTATCACATTAATAAAAGGATTGATTAATGAGTTTAAGAACTGAAATTGAAAGGACAAAGAGATAGTCAAACTTGGAAAAAAGATGTTGGTGTAGTCCAAACAGGAACACTGTTTGGTAATTTGCTCATATCTAAAGCTGTAGATCTTGAATTTAGGTCTACATTATATGGATGGAAAGATAAGACATAGGCTTACAACATTCATATGGAGCCCAAGATTTATTAAGGTAATTTTTAAGTCCAAATTATAGTAAAAATGAAGAAGTCCGAATTTGTCCTGCAACCTGAACATTGTTCAGTGTTTGGCCCATATCTGAAATTCTAGAAGTCTAAATGACCTTTTATTTTTTATATATAGAAAACTAAGATAATTTTCTATAACTTTTATATTTTCAAGTGGTTCTAATTCTGATATTATCATTGATATTTTAGGTAGATAAAAGAAAATAAGGGTTGTGACCAAGTCAAGAATTGACCACCCACTCATTAATTAGTCATCAAATCAATAATTTTTAATTTTAGCTTATAAAAGAAGGTATTTTCCATGCATTTAGGAATCTTGATTTCCAGATCAAGATCATACTTTTGCTTTCTCTCTTTGTATTTTTGTAATGCTTAAGTTTTATTTTCATTAATATCTTGTTTATACCTTTCATTTCCTTTCCTTTACTTAGTTAGTTTTATCTTATTTATGTTCTTATTTTATTTATTTATTTTTCTTTCTTTCATTATGTTTAGTTAAGTTTATTATGTCAAGGTGAAAAGGTTATATTAATTGTGTAAGAATAAGTATAGTGTAAACTTAACATGGACTTTAATGTTTGATACTAACATGTTTTATATTTGTTATCTTATTCATTCTTTAATACTTTGCTTATTAAATGACTAATCTAGATTCATATTGTATAACACTTGGTATAAAAAATGCTTGGCACTTTCATAGCCCATATTGTATGGTATAACCGACACTTGAGCTATAAAAAAAAATTGATTTGTTGTTAATATAAGTTATAATCATGAATGTCTAATGAAAATTACAAGTATTAGCATTAATCGAATAAGAAAATTAAGTAATCATGTTAACAATTTATAATCTAATTAGAACCTCCTTTGTGTTTGGTTTCTAATTGAATAATAAGAGTTTATACTATACTTGTTTGATATACTATTAGTAGATCCTTTAATCTTGATATTTGTTGTTATCATTGTTTAATTCTTATGTTAATCTTTCATCTCAAAGTTCTCATCAACTTCTTCTTTTTCTTCTTCTTCTTCTTCTTCTTCTTCTTCTTCTTCTTCTTCTTCTTCTTCTTTATTATTATTATTACTAGTAGTAGTAGTAGTAATATTATTATTAGTATTATTACTATTGTTATTGTTGTTGTTGTATTATTGTTATTTATAATTTATACAATTAACATCCTTGTGGTTCGACTCCGGTCTTGTCTGATTATTTATTACTTTGACATTCCTACACTTAGTAGAAAACATCAATCTTTGGATCGTGTCACCTACTCAACAATTAGTCAACAAATTAATAGTTTTCAATTTTGGCCTATAAAATAAGGCATTTGTCATACATTTAAGCATCTTGGTTTCCAGATCAAGATTATGCTCTTGATTTCTTTCTTTTTATTTTTGTAATGCTTAAGTTTTTTTTTCCATTAATATCTTGTTTATGTCTTTCATTTCTTTTCCTTTACTTAGTTAACTTTTATTTTATTTGTATTCTTATCTTGTTTATCTATGTTTCTCTTTTTCATTATGTTTAGCTAAGTTTAGTATGTAAAGGTAAAAAGATTATAGTAATGGTGTAAGAATAAGTATAATGTAAACTTATCATGGACTTTAATGTTTGATACTAACATGTATTGTATTTGTTATCTTGTTCACTATTAATATTTTTCTTGTTAAATGGTTAATCTAGATTTATGTTATATAACACTTGGTATAATAAACACTTAGCACTTTCATAGCCCAACCGTATGATGTAACCTATACTTGTGCCATAAAAGAAACTTGATTTGTTGTTATCATAAGTTATAATCATCAATGTCTGACAACATTTACAAGTATTAGCATTATTCGAATAAGATAATTAATGTAATCATGTTAACAATTAATAATCCGATTGGAACCCTTTTTGTGTCTGGTTTCTAGTTGAGTAATAAAAAAAATTTATACTATACTTGTTTGAAATATCATTAATGAATCTTCTAACCTTAACATTTATTTTTATTATTGTTTGATTCTCACATTGATCTTCATCTCAAAGTTCTCATCAACTTCTTTATTATTGTTGTTGTTGTTGTTGTTGCTGCTGCTGCTACTGTTATTGTATTATTGTTGTTTATAATTTATACAATTAACCTCTTTGTGGTTCAACCCCAGTTTTGCTGGGTTATTTATTACTTTGACATTCGTGCACTTGAAAGAAAACATCAATCTTTTGATCATATCAATACCTGATGATTGATATGGATATTTATATTACATGTATTTGTCCATCACACATCATTTTTTTATATCGATCTAATCATGTTTCTTGAGATATCTATAAAATTTGATATACTATGCCTTTCAATATTTGAGACAGAATTAGTTAGTATACAATATTGTTTTATATTTAATACCAGATTAATTTTGACTTCAAAAAAAAAATCCTACCTTTAGTGAGTAAATGTGCTTCTCTCAATCTATAGTATTCACTTTTCTTTAATGACATTCTTTCTCCTTTTTTTTTAAAGAAATATCATTTTGTTGTGATTAAATTGTTTACTTCTTCTTGGAATTTACTTTTTACTAGTGTTTGCTACTATTATTTAGACGGTATTTATTTTCCGGAAAGTGGTTTATAGAAAACCATTTTCTGAACTTTTCTATATTTATTTGCTATTAGAAAAATTGATCAATAAAAAACACTTTCCAATCAAAAAGAAATTTAACATGGTTTCCAAGAAAGTATTTTCCTGAAAAATTTAGATAAAAAGCACTTTCTGAAAGTTGTGAAAATTTTAAAAATATCATATTATTTGTTGATTATATCAAATGTGATCTTCAAACTTTTGATTGCTATATATATTTTGTTTTAAATATTTATTTTTCAATTTTATCTCTTAAAATTTAATTTTTATATTAATTTTGGTCCTTATTTTTATAATTGTTAATTTTTTTTCCTTATCATTTTTTTATTGAAATTTTTTATCTATTAAATTTGATCCTCATTCTTTTAATTGTTACTTATTTTATTTGAAATAATTTATGAAATGTTAATTATTATTATTTTAATTTCTTCATCTTTTATTTTTTTTATTTTTTAAATTTGATCTCTATTATTTTTATTATTATTTATTTTATTTGAGATAATTTATGAAATTATATTCTTTTTTCAACTCATTCCCATTCAACATTTTAATTTGTAAGATTTGTTCCTTGTTATTTTAATAAACTTGAGAAAAATAAAAAATTAATAAGTTATTTTCTAACTCATTTTTCATGACATAACCAAAAATTAGAAAATATTTTTCAACTTATTTTCTACTATCAAATATTAAAAAATAATTCACTTTTCTAAAATTTATTTTTTTCAAAATTTACCTTTCAAAAAAACTACTTTCCAATAAACAAACAAATACTTAATATCATGCAAAACAGTTTCATGGCAGAATCCATCACTTACAAATTAGAAAAAATAATAAAGATATTTGACTTGAATGCCTCAACCATGTTATAATAATTATTTTTATTTTTATATATTCTAATTAAATAAATTTAAAATTAAAAAATATTAAAAAATAGTAAATATTATCTCTACAAATAAATAATTTTAAAAATAAATTCATTATTTTTATATCTTTATCCCTGCATATTTTTGTTTCTATTCTCTGTCTTCTTTCTTTTCCCAGCTGTAACCAATGAATATCTAGTGGAATAAATACGAGGGACCAATGGTCTTTTAACTGATTCTTTCCAAATGCAAAATGACAACCCATTCTTTTGGCAGATTATGCAGCCCTTCTTTAATTAGACCTTCCTGTAACCTTATCGTGTGGACTCTGAGGTCCACGAGTTGACCTGTCTTGGCCCTTCTGAAGTCTTTTTTTGGGTGCCAAGCTATTCGAATGAACTGGTGCTGAATTATCAAAATGGCGTTAATGATCCTAAAATTAAGAAAAGAAAAATCAGGCGAAGGCACCTTTTCCATGGAAATGATCCAGAGCCACAAAATCCGATATCCTCTGCCTTCTATTTTGTTTCTGCTTCACATGTTATCACTTCACCTTCCCTCCTTAGCTTATACTCTTCCAGACAAGTATTTCATCAGTTGTGGTTCAGACACCAATAGTACTGCTTCTGGCCGGACCTTCATCGGGGACTTGACTTCTGGGAATTCTGGTTCCTTCACCTTTACAAGGCAGAGTAGTCCTGTTAAAGATAGCAACAAGTCAACAGCCACACCACCTCTCTATCAAACAGCAAGGATTTTCAGAGAACGATCTTCTTATGAGTTTGTGATCAGCAGTGCCGGTACTTATTTGGTACGACTCCATTTCTTTTCTTTCTCTTATTCAGCTAACCTCTCCACAGCCCTTTTCGATGTTTTGGCTTCTGAAATTTCACTTGTTGATAACTTTAGTGTACCGCATAGGAGCAACTCTCCCCTAATAAAGGAATTCTTTATTAACATCACTGTTGGCAAATTTCCGATATATTTTATGCCCCAAGGATCATCTTTCGCATTTGTCAATGCCATAGAACTGTTCCTTGCCCCCGAGGATTTCATTCCTAGTTCCGCTCCACTCGTAAGCCCTGCTGGAAGTGAGGGTAATTACGAGGACATACTCTCTAAGGCTTTACTGACAATCCACAGAATAAATGTTGGAGGCCCCACACTCTCACCTGAAAATGACACTCTATGGAGATATTGGGTCCCAGATGATAGTTTTCTCTATAGCCCAGACACTGCCAAGAACATCAGCTTTCTTTCAAGCAAGCCTAAGTACCAAGAAGGAGTTAGCGAATACATTGCCCCTGATTTGGTCTATCAGACTGCCAAGGAGATGAATATAAATAACAGTAGGTCTTCAAATAACTTCAACATAACCTGGTCTTTTAATGTGAGCAAGAATGCTATGCACTTCGTTCGTGTTCACTTCTGCGATTTTTTAAGTGCATCACTTGGTGCTATGTTGCGTTTCAATCTCTATATCTATAGCAACTTCAGTTTTCAAATCTCTCCATATGACACAACTAGGCAGTTGGCCGCTCCTTTCTATGTTGAATTTGTTGTAGATTCTGATGATTCTGGAATTATGAGCATCAGTATCGGCCCCCGTCAAGATTCTGGAAATCATACTGCCTTTTTAAATGGGCTAGAAATCATGGAGATAATGGGGGAACTCGGAAGGGTAGGAAGGACAAGTGATCCCAAGAACAAGAACACTAGTGTCTTTGTTGTTGTTGGCTCAGTTATTGGAGGTTTGGTTCTCATCTGCATTTTGGCAGTTGTTTTATGCCTGGGTCGAAGATGCAGGAAACCAAAAGCAATGGAGACTTTGGATTGGTCACCTGTGCCGGTACATAGAGGGGGGAGCACTGACAGTAGGCTGCAGGTACCTGAAGGTGCCATGTTTGGCTCCTTGACGCCTAATTTAAACCTTGGATTGAGGATCTCTTTTGGTGAAATACAGTTCGCAACGAACAACTTTGATATCAAAAAGAAAATTGGCAAGGGTGGATTTGGGACTGTCTTCCGAGGAACTCTGAGTAATGGCATTGAAGTTGCTGTGAAACGAAGTGAGCCAGGGTCACACCAGGGCCTTCCAGAATTTCAAACAGAGATAATCGTTTTATCTAAGATTCGCCATCGCCATCTTGTTTCTTTGATTGGGTATTGTGATGAAAATTCCGAGATGATACTGGTTTATGAATTCATGGAGAAAGGGACATTGAGGGATCACCTGTATGATTCAGCTTGGCCTTCCTTGCCTTGGAAGCGAAGACTTGAAATTTGCATTGGTGCTGCAAATGGTCTTCACTATCTCCACAAAGGATCCTCTGGGGGATTTATTCATCGCGATGTCAAATCCACCAACGTCTTGCTTGATGAGAACTACGTGGCCAAAGTTGCTGACTTTGGGCTTTCAAGGTTATCAGGTCCTCCCGATCATACTCATGTCAGCACAGTTGTTAAAGGCACCTTCGGTTATCTTGATCCTGATTACTTTAAGACCCAACAATTAACAGAAAAATCTGATGTCTACTCATTTGGCGTAGTTCTTCTTGAGGTTCTATGTGCAAGACCTGCTATCGATACTTTGCTTCCACTAGAGCAAGTAAATCTAGCTGAGTGGGCAATGTTCTGCAAGAAAAAAGGAATGCTGGAAGAGATTGTTGATGCTTCAATAAGAAGCGAGATCAACCTCAATTGTCTAAGGAAATTTGTTGACACAGCAGAGCGATGCTTGGAAGAATATGGTGTAGATAGGCCTAATATGGGAGATGTGGTGTGGGATTTGGAGTACGCATTGCAACTACAACAAACTGCTATGCCGAGGGAGCCAGATGAGGACGGCACAGCCGATGCTTCAGCCATGCTAGCACTGCCTAATATTCAACATCTTCCTTCTCTTAGCATGTCAATGGAGAGGGATGATATGTCCATGTTGAGAGTGGATCTGTCAAAGTTACCGGAAATTGAAGTTTTCTCCCAATTAAGAATTGATGGTGCCAGATGAATGCTTCAGGTATACAGAGATAAGTGTAGCGAAGTTCTAAGTTCATGATATTTAGCCTTGCACAGACTGAACTGTCTTCTTTCATACGCCCCTCTTTGCATACTTCCTTTCGATTTTTGTTTTGCGTCGGATTAACATTGCTAATCAAACTGCGAGGCATGGTTATAACAGCAGAATTTTGCTATAAACAAAAAGCAACTTGGACTTTGGTCTAATATAATCCCTGCCAAGATATGCTTGATCTGTTTGCTTCCAGATTTCAACTTTCTGTATGAGAATCTCAGAAACAACCATCAAAAGTAAACTTTCCTTGATCAAAAGAAGATTATTGGTGAATGAATCGAGGAGAATAAATACCCCTACCAAATTAAGGGCGTTCCTGTTAATGTTTTTGAGGAAGCAGCAATGGTCTTAGAGCTTACCCTGCTTCCTTCTTTGAAGGCTCAAGTTATAATATGATGCTGCAATTCTTCAGCTATGTTCATGCATGAATGATTCGATCGTGCCCTTTACTTTACTAATTTAAAAATAAAAAGGAGTATATATAACTGGCCTATGAAAGATAAATATTCACCAATCAATTCTATGATATGTTTTTAAAACCAATAAATTTGTTTTTCAAGAAAATCCATGCTTAACACTGCTACATGTTTTACTCTCTTGATATATAAAAATATCATGGACCGTTTAGTGTTTTTTCTTTTCTTTTAATTGATTTTATGGATGTCTAATTCTTTCTCACTTATAATACAATTTATGATAGTAATACCATTACTGAATTCCTGAGTGAATTCACATGCATAACAATTCTTGATATTTGTGAAGAACAATATTTAAGAAATTAAAAGTTCAATGATAATGAGTGTAATAAGGTGCTCTGAACTTTTTTCTTTGGGAACCACAGCAATTAATAAAAATAAGATTATGCAGTAGCTGCTCTTTGATATTTTATACAGAAATTCAAAACTATATATATTATAAAAATCAGAAAGAAAAGCACTTCATCAGTTGACTTATTTTGTGTATATATATTGTTTCTCCGACGCTATAGGAATTATATGATGGAAGAAGCAATGTGAGATTCACAGCTTGGAGTGGTAACATCAGACCTTCGATCGAGGGCTTGCAAGAAAGGAGGATCTATCAAATATCTTTCTTTTCTCTTTTCATGTAAACTAGTAAACGGACCTTCATTTTTCTAGACATGGGCCTAAACAGCACAGACCTGACATGGGTTTATGACGATGAATGAAGTTTAGTTGCCTCATGTTATTGTGGCCTTGTCTTGATAGGAGCAGCAAATACGAGTGAACTCCGGCCACTCTGCCCAGAAGACAAGCTGTTGCCAATAGCTGTGGAAATCAATGCCAAAGAAATTCGATGCAGAAAACGTTCACAGTTTCATTAAACTCTGCCTTTCCTTAACTGACCAAGAAACAGGAAAGGTAGCTAAACATAACGGTGAAATTTCTGTATTATTAATGGAACATGCATGAGTTCTTTACTCTCTGCCTTCGGTGATCCTTTTAAACATAAAATTTATTTGTTCATCTGATAACATTCTCATCTGCTATGTGCACTATCTAACAACATCAAAGAATTAACTTGCTTTAGCTACTTCTTCTTACATAAAACTAACAAGCGTTACACAGATGATGATTAGTGTCCGGCGCCTTTCCCGCTAGGTCCAGAGGAAGCCACCTTATACACCTGCCGCTTTGCTCCAGAAACCTGACCACCACCAGCGTCGTCAACAGACTCTGGATCAACTGAAACTTTCATATTGGTTGACACAGAACCAAACCCGCGGTCATCGATAGGATCAGTAGCAGCATGGTGATCATCGCTCTCGTTCTTCGTTGCTGATGCAAGAGCTCTAGAATCAACGAGACTTGGGTTTGTAACAAGTAGGATCATGAGCAAGATGAGTACGGTCAAACAGAAGTGTCTCATTGTTTGATATGTTGAAGCAGTTGGGTTATGGTTTTTTGAACTCTAATATTATTAGCAGCTCCACCTATGACAACCCTTGAAATATTCTCTGGAGACCCAAAAAGAGTGGAGCTCCTTTTTTGTCTTTTGGTTGGGGCAAAGAACGGAGCTGAAGGAGTTGATTTGGATTTTCGAATCTCCATTGAACAGGTTAAGGGATAGTTCAACCAAGAGAACCTTTGACTAGAAATTCTCTTCTGTTTGTTTCGAAGCAAATTTCACTTTCACACTTGTGATTTTTCCGTTCCTTTTGTCTCTGAAATTGATTTATCATATTTTTTTTTAATTTGCGTGTGGTGTTTGGGTCAGCTTACGCGCACCACGACTAATCCACACGGCCCACTAAACATCCTGCAAGCCCAGTGAACAGGTAAGGCATCGCGAGGATGACAGACATACATGGTAAGATTCGAACTCCTAGTGCGGAGGAAAGGGACAAGCCCTTCCCATAGACTACAACCTCACTTGCAATTGATTTACCACATTTTTTTTTTAATTAACGTAGGTGTCCGGGCCAGCTTTCGCGCACCACGACTAATCCCACGAGCCCTGAAGTTAACGACCATGTAAGCCTCCAGTGGCCATCATATGAGCAACCAAGGACTCGAACCTGAGACCACAGAGGGAGCAAACCCCTTGATCCCAAGTCCTTACCACTTGACCACCACCTAGATGGTTAATTGATTTACCACATTTGAAAACACAGGTGATGGAAGTTGATTATTCATTTGGACCACAACTCTATCTTTCATAGCAACTCATAAAGGTTCTTTACTTTGTAATTAAAAATACATAAATCAAATTTGATACTTTTTATACCGTGTATGTAAAGGTTCCTTGTTTGCAATAAAAAAAAACAAAACAATTTAATGTTTTCTAAATCAGGTATATATAAAGAAGGAAATATAATTAAATTGTATATGATGAGGTTTTCATCCCATAATATTGCATCATTAAATTATTTTTAAAAGTAATTCAGTAATTTAAACTTTTAAGTTGGAATAATTTTTTAATATATTATCAAAAACAATGATTTTTTTATTGGAGTTATATATTAATTTTTACTTTAATTGTTGTTATTATAACTCATTGATACCGATTGATTATTAGTTTTTTAAAAATTTATTTGTTTTTTTTACTATTCTTGTTCTTTCCATTTTCTTTCTATCTTCACTATAGATCCTTTATAAGAAAATCATATCACTATCAACCCTTATATTTCACAAGTGCTCTAAACCCTAGTTTTATAATTTATTGACGTTGCTCTATGCTTTTTGAACCTTCCGTAAACAATGCTTGATAATATTGCAACGTTCTTTGATGATGCTCTATCTCATCTATCTACATATAAAGCAACCAATCCCTACACATAATCTACATTTGCTAAGTTTTATTAGTCATTTATATTATTTTAATAACAAAATGTTATGAAGGCCATCGATCTGCCATGTTGTCAATTACTTGTTTTAAATAGTAAATAATAATTTGTACTAAGTTTTTCTTTTATGTTAAGGTAGCGTGAGAAGAGTGATCTCGTTGAAATGAAATTGTTATTTTCCTTTTAAAATTAAAAGCACAGATTTCATTACCTAATTTGGCTTTTGTGCTTAGTAAATTTTTAACTCCCAGTCTTTATTCAGTTATTACCAAAAGGCAGCAGTGGAAAAGAAAGATGTAGTCCTTAACTAGCTTAGCTAATCTGCATTTCGCTGCGCCGCCGGGATAATTTTTCTCACAACGTGAAAATAAAAATAAATAAATATATATATATATATAT
>SRLM01000755.1:113733-149865 GCA_015708895.1 Populus ilicifolia
TGTCTCTTGACTGATAAAGATCACCTAGAGGATTCTAGAAAGCCACTGCATGGACCAGCACATCCTTGTCGCATGCTCGCTATAACATTCTTCTCAAATAACTATTTAAATTTAATAAGTTATTAGATATAATTTTAAAATATAATTTGTATTATTTTTTAGTATTATTTTTTAAATAAAAAAATTTTTAATTTAAAATTTATATTATTTTATATTTAAATTTTATTAAATAAATAAAAATAATAAAATTTGAATTCATAATAGTTTTATTTTTAAAATTTTAATACCATATTAAAATATCATTTTAATTGAATAATTTAAATTATTAAATAAAATTTAATATTTATTCTATATTGTTGTCTAATAATTCTTGAGTCTCAGTATACCTCCCTATAAATTATTTAAATAATATTATATTTAGTAAAATACACATCAGCCCCTCAGTCAAATCGGTTATTACTGAAAACCGAAAGGAAAATACCCAAATGTTTGTGCATGCCAGCTTCTTGCAATTCAACAGGGAAAGTGAAAAATACCCCAGGAGAGAGAGAGATCTATGCCATTTTACTTTCAAATGCAAAAAAAAAAAAAAAAAAAACCGTGGAGACCAATGTACCGCACTTAATTCGGCTATGCCGAGCGAACCACCAGGAAGAGTGAAGATGCCCTTGAGAGCATCCCTTGTTAGTTCTGTCAATAAGAACAATGACATCAAGAACACTGTTCCAATCCTTGTTGTTTCGAGTCTATGTTCACAACAGATAAATTGACTTCTTTTAGCTTTTTTTAATATAGCTAGGATCATTTAGTTAAGATTTTTAGTTAGAAATAAATAAATGAGCAATAAATTTAATTAGTAAATTAAATTTATTAAGCTAAGCCTTGGGTTTTAATTACTTTGCATGGTCTAAAAGTGAGAGATTAACTAATTTAAACAGCATCAAAATGAAGGCATAACGGGAAAGAGAGTATTTTGGAGATATAGATTGAAAAGGGATAATAAATTAAACACTTTTGAAAGCCGCATAATTAGAATTTGGGAATGGGAGGTGAAGAATTTGCCGCTGTTGATACCTCTTCCATTACAGTGGTTAAGAAAGTATCGTCAACGGTCAAAGAGGATGGTAGAATCATGGAACAGCCAGGACCGTCAAAACGGCCAAAGAGGATAGTAGAATCATGGAACAACCAGGACCATCAAGGTATAATAATCAACGGTCAAATAGGATAGTAGAATCATGGAACAACCAGGACCATCAAAGTACAATAATCAACGGTCAAATAGGATAGTAGAGACATGGAACAACCAGGACCACCCAAACCTCCTTTTACAGAGTTGCACACTGTCTGTGTTCTAAATTGTTGGTGTGGACGTGAAATCTGAGAGCAAAAACCATGAATTATTTTTATTCCTTTTTACTTATTCACAACTCTTCTCCAAAAAAGGAACGGTGAGCTAAAGACATGATCAACGAGTCAAGATGATTCTACGAGTCAAGACGATTGAGAATTAAATCGTGGGTACGAAGTTTCTTTTGAGAAGGAATAGGAATCTTGTTAGTGTCTTGAGTGAAAATAAAGACAAGGCAAACTTAATTTTAATCTCCGTGGGCGTAAGGTTTGGAGGGGAGCTTTCATGTTTTTGTGTATTCCAAATTTATTTTTATATTTTAAATTTTTTTATATATATTTTTACTCACTAAAAAGTATTATTATTATTGTATATGATTAGTAATTCTATGAAAGAAAGAATGTTATCTATTAATAAATTATTACAAAACCAATTTTCTTTTTAAAAAAACTAATATAAAATGATAAGATTGTGAAAATAAATGAGACTTTTTGAATCTGTAACTGAAGTTATAAAATCAAAAACATTATAAATTAAAAACAAAAAAAAACTCAATCTACAATAAATAAAATATCAAATGATAAAACTAGGGGAAAAATAATTAAAAACAATACAAAAGAATGGGGGTGAAATAAAAATAAAAATAAATAAATTAGAGGACAAATCAAAAATTTCAATTGGAGGATTAAATTGAAACAAAAAAAATAACTTGAGAAAAAAAAAACAAATCAAAAGAATGAGAGTTAGATCCAAAAAAAAACAACAACATAGACTTTAATTGAAAAATAAAATTGAAAACTAATAAAACTTTAACAAAAAAGTTAAGGAAAAAAATTAAAAATCAAAAGAATAATGACTAAAAAAAAATTGATAACATATAAGAAAGTGTAATTGAAGAAATAAATTAAAAACAAACAAAATTTTTATAAAAGAAATAAGAACAAAAATAATAAAGATTGAAATTAAAATACAAAAAGAAAAAAAATCGTGCATTTTACTAGCATGAAAGAGAAAAAAAAAAGGAAAAAGCAATCATCAACGACTAACTACCCATAATCTATGATCATGTGCTGCATCAAGAGAAAACAAATGTAATGGCACTTCCAGAGACATGATATAATATCAAATTTGAACACTAGATGATATATTATCCAATGCCTAAAAGACATAGATGCAACCCATGTGTTGATTTTTAATGAACATGTGTTAGTAGCTTATAAGAAAAAATAAAAATTCAATACAAAAAATATCAAACACCCCTCATTACTTTGAAAATCACAATAACACAAAAATCAAATATGACTTTTATAATATTTAGAAGATCATGATATATTGTTAAGTATTATATTTTATCTTTAAATACAAATTAATCAGTTTGTTAAATTAATATTAACTTAAATCATTAAATTTATTTTATTTTATTTTATTTAGAATTGTTATTTATATTTGGGCTAATAAATCATACATAGTAAGAATTATTGGTAAAAAATTAAGCAGGTATGATTAATAAAGTATTACATGATTATAAATAAATTTTAAAAATTAAAAATAATTGTATAATCAATGAGATTACAATCTAGATTTAAAAAAATCAATCGAAGACTTGATTGCATGAATTTCTAATATTTATTCCAAAATAAAATATGCAATATTTTTCAATGGGTAAAGTAATAATATTATTAGGTTTTTTTATAAATAAAATATTGTGTCTCATGTTTTTCTCCAGACAAATTAAGTAGAACTCAATGCATAAAAAAAAATTAACATTCAAGGCATAATAATGTTTTTTCCTAACAAGGTTTAATAGATTTCTGGTGCAATAATTTTTATAGATTAATATTAAAAGTCAAATAATTAAACAATTTATAATTTATAATTACCTAGTCTTGAAGAATTGATCATTGCACTAGAAATAAAATTAATTTCAGTTAACATTCATACAAACCATAAATAACTTTATATTATTTAATGGTATCTAAGAAACTCTTAAAGATATTTTAAATTACTATTTTAATTAGATTCATATCTTTAAGAAGCTCCAGAGTTGGCCTAATGAACCCACCATCTAAAAGCCATTATATTATCTCCTTCACACGGTTACTTATGTCTAGAATCATTCTTCTTGGAGGCTGTCTATGTGGCTCAAACCCTAGCCCCATTTTTTTCTTCAACCTGCTGCCTCTTTCCCTTAACCCTATTTTTTCTTCTACTTTCTCCATGCTTCGTCTCTCGCTTCTACCTATCTGATATACAAAGAGAAGTTGCTTTGAAAAAATTGCAATTTTTTTTGTAAATGAAGGATGGTGGAATAAGTGGTAGGCATTAAACCACGTCTCCAGAAGCAGAAAAAACATAATAAAAGAAATGGAAAAAACCCAAAACACCCTTCTAAAACCAGTTATGGCATTATAATTACGGTTGCATTTTAAAATGTTTTAATTTTAAAAATATATTAAAATAATATTTTTTATTTTTAAAAAATTATTTTTAATATAAATATATTAAAATAATCAAAACATATATAAAAAAATTCAATTATATTGTCTAATAATCTCTAAGCATTCTAACATAACCCATGAAAAAATCATCACTAAATTATTAAAATTCATAGTGACGTTACTTGCAATCTATAGGATACACACCAAGCACTTTTTTTTATGTATCAAATATCACCATTATTTTTATTAATTCAATTAAAGAAATTTATTCTCTCATTTAAAATAAAATAAAAAACTTAAAGAATATATATTTTTTTTTTCATATCACATATGATCCTGTTTATTTTTTTAGTTTGAAATATTTTTATAAAAATCTAAATTTGTTTTTTGATTAATTGTTTTTGGTGTTTTTAGATTTTTTAACACATGTATTTATATTAAAATTAAATTTTAAAAAAATAAAAAAATATATTATTATAATTTATTTATAAATAACCATTTTAAAAATAAATTATTACCGCAATATCATTAAAAAAATAATCATTCATAAACAAGAATAAGCGTGGAGGTTTGAGAGTCTGCGAATCTACCTCCTCATAGAATGCCTCTATAAATATTTTTAATATTAAAGGATTCTTTACGGTGACATGATGTATTGACTTAAATAAAGATTTATAGAATACATAAAGAATACTAAAGCACTATTTTCTTAAAACAATAGAATAATAAATTCATACCTCCATACGTCAAGGCTGAGATTTATAGTAATTTCAGACCACTTTCCATACGTGAAAAATACAATTATAAATAATTAAATTCTTCAAAATTTCTCCTAAAATTGAATAATTTCTTAAGGAAAATTAACATGAAAAAAAAATATAGAATAGTAATATTTATTAAAATACAAGTCAATATAAGTATTGAATAAAGTATATTTAGTAACAATTCTTAAAAAAAAATATTTAACATTATATGTGACATTAATATGAAACTGGAGCTATCTCCTCTCAAGGTTTCCTCTGAAAAAAAATAGATACTGGTTAATTTTTATCCTTCTTAACTAATTAATTTATTATAATTAATTAAAAAAAAAGTATAGGCTCCAGAAATGGTTAGCACTCTAATTCAACAAGAAACGTGTCCCTCACCCCTGTCAATGCTAGCCTTGGACTCCTTTGGTATCCACCCTATCGAAGCAAATGCAGCCATTGACAGTTGACTAGTCATGCATTCTTCACGTTTCATGCAGTCACCAAATGCATTGGAATTCAAAGACTGCGAATTTCCCATGACTTTCCCCCCTGCAAAACAGACTAACGCCGCTATGTCTATAGGAATCAGATTCAAAATTCTACACCTTCCAATTTGGATGATCACGCTCATCAGCATGATGCATTTCCTTGAACCCTAAGAATAAAGAAGCTGCCTCGTTGCTTCCTAGGCAGTCCCTCACTAGTCTCATGTTTGTTTGTTTGAATGGAGTTTGCAAGCCCAAATATTATAGTCAAAGAATCCTCATCCCACAAGCTAATAATATTATATATAGCACAGCACACGGGCTTCTCCTCCATGCCCCATTATCTTGCACACCTTTCTGCACAAACAAAGCGATATCAGTCCTCTGCCTCTGCAATACTTGTTGATTTTCCACATTGATTAACATGGCAGCCATGCTCAAATCTCTCAGCTTCTTTTTCGTTCTTTTGACGGTAAACTCCCTTCTCTTCATTGAGACCGAAGCCCGTCCATTCAGCGTTGTGAAGCCCAGAAACTCTGCTTCTAGCAGAGCTATTGAGAGTTTCTTCGATGGATTATCTCTCGGACAACTCAAGCAGTCAGGCCCAAGTCCCGGCGTAGGAAACAGTTTTACCAACAGTCAGACACTCGGAGGAATTAAGGAGGGTCCTAGCCCTTGCTGTGGAAACAAGTATACCACCGGCACCCATCATTGACTCCTGTTCAGCCAGTCGATTCTCATTTTGCATCCACGTAATTAGCTGCCGGCCGGTTCATTAATTTGTTCAGGGTGCCTGCAAATACTGTAGTTTTCAAGCCATTCCTTTGTTATTTATTTGATATAGATCACACATGTTTATTCATTATAGATTATTTCCTTGTTCATCTAGTTTTTGTTGTATGATGATGATTCATGTGATGCACTTGTTATAAAATAAGAGATACAGTAAAAGGTCAGGATAACAATGCTGAGAATATATTCACCGCTGTCTTCAAATTCTTAGTATAATCTCCATTTGTAGGTTTTTAATTCGACCAAGACTTCTTTTCTAGCTTTACCGCCCCCAATTGAGACTACTGTAAGCAAATTCCAAAGAGAGCCAAAACCACAATTAAGATCACAAATGTCATGATAAGCACCTATGTTTTGAATAAGACGACATTTTGCACCTCCATTTTCTTTAAAAAAATATATATTTTGCATTAGTAGGGTTGGATTAGGTGGAAAAAACTTATTCACTACTAGTAACACCAACAGAAATGCATACAGTGGTGTTGCTCATGCTCGATTAGGCACTAAGAGATGCATAAAACTTGCAAGAGTGGCTTCCAAATAGGGATTCTTCACCCATTGTCTCCGCAGTTCATCACTTATTTTGTGGACTTCGTAGATTTTGTATCATGTACTAAATTCTTAAACCTCATTAGATAGGTGATTATCACTGGTCCTTTCATAAGAATTGCAATTACATCTGTACAACAACTTGTGTTTGCTAAAGCCAAATTCCAAAATCCTAACAGAGACACAGTTATTGCGTTTGTTGCACTTAATTTGGTGGTACAGGCCGGGTTAATTTTTTTTCTGACTTTAAAACAAAAATGTTCAAGTGCTGCTAGCCTATTTTAAGGGGAAACAAATTCTCCCGACTCCAAATATAGATATAGACTTTACAATGTGATTTAATTTAATTATAGAATTAAAAAAATAATGATAGTAAATGAACTCCACCTAAAGAGAAAAGGAGATAATGATTACCTGTAAAAAAAAACTTGTCAAAAAAATATAAAATTAAATTTAAAGGTAATTCAATATTTAAGGATAAAATTAAAAAAAAAAAGTTTAAGCCAATCCAAGTTAGTATGAAAAACTTGTGATTCAAGTCGTAAAACCAAGCCATCCTCGTAGCAGAAAAAAATAAAATAAAAAAGCTTAATTTTTAATAAACTTAATGTTGAAGGCTGAAATAAAAAAAAAATTAGTGTAAAAAAATAAAAATAAAAGTTCAATATCAATTTGAGTTAGTATTTCATATAAGTGCCTCAGATTGTAAAATTGAGTCATCCTTATAAAAAAAATAGTGAAGCTCAATCTTTAATAAACTCAATGTTAAAAGATAAATTTAAAAAAAAAATCGATGTAAGAAAAATAAAAATAAAATATTAATGTTAATCTGAGTTAATATTTCATATAAGTAACCTAGGTCATGAGACTAAGATCATCATATTAAAAAAACATTTAAAGCTCAATTCTTAACAATCCAATATTAAAAGATAAAATTTAAAAAGAAAATTAATTTTAAAAAAGAATTAAAAGCAAAAAAAATTAAAAGAATAAAGATCAATTTGATGTAAAAATAAAATGATATAAAAACCTTGGGTCAATCTAAATCAACATGAAAAATCCATTATGGGTTATGATGTCGGGTTATCATCATAGAAAACAAAATGTAAAAATATAAAGAAGCTTCATCTTCAATAAACTCAGTATTGAAATATAAAATCAAAAAATAAAATTGATGTAAAAAAAAGATTGATGAAAAGCTGGTTTAACATATTATACTCATGACTCGGATTATGAGACTAGGATCGCCACATAAAAAATTATAAAGCTCGATTATCAAGCAATCTAATATTAAAGAAAGAAATTGAAAAAAAAATCAAGTTAGATGAAGAATCCAATGAAAAAATATAAAAATAAAAGCAATTAAAATAATAATGATCATAAAAAATAAAATAAATTAAAAGCCTCAAGCCAAATCGAGTTAGCATATAAAATTTATGACCATAAGGCAAAGTTATCCTCCTAGAAAGCCAAAAAAAAATTAAAGAAGTTTAATATGTAATAAACTTAATGTTAAATAATAAAATTTATAAATAAAATCAATGTAAAAACATATTATAAAAAAACGCGATGTCAATTCAGGTTAACTTTTCATACTCATGAGACTAGGATCACCAGACTGAAGGAAAAAAAAGATGAAGTCACCCCTACCAATCCAGTATTAAAGAAAAAAATTGAAAAAAGAACATCAATTTCAAAAAAGAAACAAAGAAAACAACAAAAAGCATAAGGACTAAATCTAACATGAAAATAAAATAACGAGGAATAAAATTTAAAAAAAGCATATAAAAAATAGAAATAAAAAGTAAAGATGAAATTTATTGTAAAAATCAAATAAAACCAAATGTCAATAAATAAAATTGAAAGAAAAAATAAAAAAAAAATAAAAAACAGTCAAGACCAAATAAAAGTACAACTTTAGATTTTAGTCAAGCTAGCACGATTCTCAATGAGAGGAGAATGAAAAAGGGGAGATAGAAATTCAATCACCATTGAGTCATTATGAATCATTGTACATGCATTACCCCATCTAATATGTCGTGACTTAACCCTATAGATGACATGGTGGTTGGTCTTTTTAGCCTTCAAGAGGCGTCGTATAAAGAGCTTGAAAATCTTTCACATATTATTTATGTCATACACATGTTGATAATTTTTTTTTAATAATATTGATATAATCCATACAAAGGTTTGGCAATCACATTCAATTTTGAGTTTATTTTTTCTAATACAAAATTTTACACTAACAAGCATAACTTTTGTTCAGATTATTGAATCGAGCTGAAATTTTAACAAAAGTTTTTAGATGTATTGTTTTATGTAAGATTAAAATTTTAGGTCAATTGAAATTTGAAAAGTCTTGTGATAAGATTAAGAAGATATTATATATGAATTATATTAGTTTCTTAGTTTATGTAGGATTCTTTTTTCTATTTTATTTATAACTTTTTTATAATTTGTTCAACATTTTTAGAATGTTTTTAAATATTATAAATAGGGTTATTTAGCAATTTAGGATTTTTTTTCTATTTTATTTAGAACTCTTTAATAATTTGTTCAACATTGTTTAGGACATTTTTACATATTATAACTATGGTTATTTAGCTTGTATTTAGTTTTTTTTTTAATAAAAGATGAATTGATTATTTGAATATAAAACTTGTGTGTGAAAGCCCATTTTTACTTTTGGTTCCTTATAAAATTACTTTGACTTACTGATGAATTAACCAATTATCGTGCACCTATACTTCTTGTTCTTATCTCGATCATAAATGTTGGGTGGAAGTTGATCACTTATAATCTGGTGCCTTTATATAGTTTATTATCGTATCAAGTTCAATCACAAACCTAAGTTTAACTTGTGGGAAAAACCAATTCGACTGTAAATTTCTAGATCTTTATATTTATAAAGTTCACATCAAATATTTTATATTTTTTAAAGTACTGAATTGTCTCTAAGTCCACTTGATAATTAAAAAAAAAACCATGATGAAATGAGAAGAAAACCCTTAGACACAGATATAAGAAATTTTAATTTTAAGGATAATTTAATCATTTTATTTTTTTAAACTAAAATAAAATTTCAAAAAAGCCTCTAAAGATAAGTTAAATAAAATTTTCTTTTAAGATCAGTTTAGTAATTTTATTATGTAATGAAAATATGAGATGATTGAGAGCCCCCAATTAATTTAGTAATAACAAATTAATCTCATTGAAAAAATTATATTACCCCTCAAACCATCTTATTTGGTTTGGTTTTATACAAATAAATTAGTCATTACACTATTTAAATCCATGATAAAATATAAGTATACATACAAGAACCAATTAGATTTTTTTATTGTGAAATTATTTTGATGTAAAATGACTATTTTTAGTGTTTGATTTGTGGTGTTATATAAAAAAATCTCACTGTGGTTATTTAAAAGAAAATACAAATAAAAGATAGAAAATTCAAGTGGAAACACTTATATCATTTTTTCATGGAGAAATATTAGATTCATACAATAAAAAAAATTAATCATTATATGATAACTAAATATAAAAAATTAATTATTAAAAAAATTTAAAGACATCAATTTAAAAAAACTCTTTATTGTAAACTGTACCATGCAATCCACATTGAAAGAAAAAAAATAAAATTAAAAACATCAATGTTTTACTGTGAACTACATTGATATATTTTAGTATATGTTATAATTTATAATGTTAAATTAAAATATCTTATTATGCCTATTTTTTTAAAGAAAAATAAATACAAATAGAAGTTACAAATATCAAGTGGAAACATTTATATCATTTCTTATGGAGAAATCTTAGATCCTAGTTCTTAAGCACTATAAAATTTATTCATTTCAATACTTTAGAGCATTATATTAGCCATTTTTTCGGGTGGTCAAATTACTATATCCAACGACTATTTTTGTTTTCTATTTCATATCAGCTTTACATCCATCCCATTATAAAAGATGTAATGGCATATTTATAATAATTTTGATGTTATTTTTGGCTAGGAATTCATATTCATTTATGAAAACAAAATACAAGATTCTTTTATAAAATTGCATTGAAAGTGTAATTTTTAAATATAAAAGTATCAAGTGTTCTAGTTATCAAGTTATATGATATTGATTATAATTAATGATTAATTATAACTAAAATTAATCAATATTTTATTATAGCGTGGAATGTTGTTTACTGAGAGTAAATTCACAATAGATTACATTGTGCTACACTATAGCATGGGTACTGTATATTGTGGGTGCTTTCATTATATATTACACAATTGATAGGAGCATATAAAAAGATTGTATCTTGCAGGCCCGAAGCATTAGGCTAGAAGTGCACCCCCTAGAACTGCGCATATATAACGCTTGAGCTACCTACCTAGAGGTGGGCGAACACAGCGTCACCTGGCACTTGGTCTACTTCTTCTTAAATGTAACCCAAACACCACATGATGCTTAGACTACCTATACTTTTAAAGGTTTTTTTAGTATAATTGATAGTATTGGTATGAAAATTATTATTATTATTTTAGTCTCATTAATATTATTGATCTCAAAACTATTATTATTTGTTCTCTTAATATTATTTTTTAATATAATTAATAGTATTAATCTCTAAAATATTATTATATGTGGTGTTATAAATAATATTATTTTTATAATAATTCATATTATTTCTACTAAAAATATTATTATTTGTATTATAAATATTATTATTTTCATTAAAATTTATAAGAATATAAATATTATTATCATCATTGATAAATTTTAAAAAACTATCATTACTATAAAAAAAATCATGTTGAGACACATGGCGCTTGGATTCTCTCCTGATGGTGGACAACTCAAGCATTACCTGGCGTTTAACCTGCTTCCTCTATGTTACAGTTCAAGTGCTAAGTAGTGCTTTGGCTAAGGCACTGCTAAGCATGGCTTAAGGCTAACCTCGAGCTTAGCAAGGCAAGACTCAAAATAACATTGGATCTTAGTTGTAGACAAGCCGAAAACCATATGACTTTTTGTTTGCACCACCCCACGCCAACAACATAGTGTTACATGGCGCTTGGTTTGCTTCCTCTTGGATGTAGTCTAGCATCACATGGTGTTGAAGCTATCTATAATTATAGTGTAATTACAAATATTGGTATTAAAAATATTATTATTAGTTTTTTTTTGTTTTTTTTTATTATAATTAATCTTTAGAGTATTTATAGTAAAAATATTATTGTTTGTTTTGTTGATATTATTTTTTAGTAGAATTAATATTAAAAGAATTATTGCATTTTTTCTTAATATATATTTTTCGGCATAATTGATAGTAGTGGTATGAAAAATATTATTATTATTTTAGTCTAATTAATAATGTTAATCTCAAAACTATTATTATTTGTTCTATTAATATTATTTTTTAGTATAATCAATAGTATTAATCTCTAAAATATTATTATATTTAGTGTTATAAATAATATGATTTTTATAATAATTCATATTATTACTACTAAAAATATTATTATTTTTATTATAAAATTTTAGTATTTTCATTATAATTTATAAGAGTATAAATATTATTATCATAATTAATAATTTTTTAAAAAATATTATTACTATGAAAAAAATCACGTTGGGATATGTAGCGCTTAGGTTCCCTTATGATTTGAACAACCCAAGCACTACGTGGCGCTTGATCTGCTTCCTCTTGGCTCTAGTCCAAGTGTCAGGTGGCATTTTGGCTTAGACACTCATAGGCATGGTCTAAGACTAATTTGGACTTGGCAAGATAGGACCCAAAATAAAATTGGATTCCGGCTGTTGGCAGGCCAAGCATTACATGACGCTTAAACAACACCACCCCAAACCCACAGCACAACGTCACTTAGTACTTGGTTTATTTTCTCTTAGGTGCAACCCAAGCTTTACGTGTCACCTAGGCTACCTACATCTTTAATATAATTACAAATATTTGTATTAAAAATATTATTATCAATTTTTTTAATATTTTTTAGTATAATTAATTTTTACAGTATCAATAATAAAAATATTATTATTTGTTTTGTTGATATTATTTTTTTAGTATAATTAATATTAAAAATATTATTATATTTTTTATTAATATATTTTTTCTATATAATTGATAGTATTGGTGTCAAAGATATTGCTATATTTTTAGTCTAATTAAAAGTATTATTAGTTATTCTTTTAATATTATTTTTTTGGTATAATTAATATGAAAATTATTATTATATTTTTTCTTAATATATTTTTTTAGTATAATTAATAGTATTGGTATGGAAAATATTATTATTTTTAGAGTTATAAATATTATTATTTTTATAATAATTAATAATATTAATACTAAAAATATTATGATTTGTATTATTACTTTAAGTAAAATTTAAGGGTATATTTTATTGTAATTAATATTATTAATAAAAGAATTAATGAATTAAAAAAATGTTATATCATTTACTAATTTTACCAAATATATTGTAATAATATTTTTATCAAATTATAATTAATGTTATATTAATTTTTATTTACAAATTACTTATAAATTATTAATTATTTGATTTAAAAATAATTTTGGGTTCTGCTATATACTCAACCCAAATAACTTTAGATTCTACACGACCTGGTTTTAAATTAATTCAAAATTAAACTTGAATCAGGTTAGACAAAACCCAAATAGAATTGAGTCTTACTTTTAATTTTCTTTAAAAATTAAAAGTAAACTCGTAATTTAGCGCAACTCACTTAAGTAGTATACACTAATTACGCTGAAGGGTAACCTTCACGTTTTCGTTTCTAAGTTATTTTTTACTGAAACCAAAAAGGCTAAAATTATTGAACTCGAACATAATTCACTTTTAAAAAATAGTATTTAATAACCGCAAGCAGAGAAATCTACCAGCGTGATATATGTAATCCATTTATATCTCTGTTATTGTGTTATTTCCACTACCTACGGAATATATAACTCTGTGTTCGTGAGTAATCAGAAATGTACTACGCCTAAATATTTATACATTTATGTATAAACAATATATTTTTTTCTTCTCGTAAATATAGAATCAAGTTAGGAGATATTGCAATTTTTAATCATTCAATAAAGTATAACACTACAATGTTGTCATATTATCAGATCATAAATTAACAAAAGTTAAACAAGATACGAAAAACATTTTGGCATGAAGCAGAAACAATTTTTTCATGATTTATCGGTAAAATAAGATAGAATTTAGTATCTTACTGGTATAAAAAATAAAAATAAAAATAAAATATATAATAAAATAACTAAAATATCTTTAGACATCAAAATATTAATAACAATTTAAAAGAATTTTTTCTCTTTGCACAAATTGTTTTTTGTTATCTTGAGGTAAGTCAGGGGGCAATAAGGTCTTTTTCATTTGCTAGCTCTCTTTTTAAATAACAATTTGATATTGATATTTCAAATCAAGTACTGATTCTTTTGATTTTTAAGTTTTGTTTTTGGTTTTTTTTATAAATATTATATTTATTTTAAATTTTATCTTCTAATCTCAATTATTATGTATTTTTTTTCAATTGTGATTTTATTCTTTTGATTTTTGATTTTTTTAAGTTTTATTTGTTTTTAAGTTTATCATTCAATTTAAATTTATGATATATTATTTTTACCAATTTGAACCTCATACTTTTTTTTTATTTTTTTTATTAAAGTTATTTTTTATTTTCAATTTCACTTTATAAATAAACCTATATATATATATATATGCATGCCTAATTTTAATTCATTTTTTCTTTTTATCTATTTTTATTGTTTTTATTTATTACTTTTTCACTATTCTTTGTTTATTTAGTTTTTGTAAATTCTTTTTTTTCCTATATCTATTTTCCTTCATCTTTATTAACATATATTTTTTGTAGTCAATTAGTTAATCTACATATTATTTATTTTATACATGTAAACACATTTAATTGTTAATATTTATTTATTTTTAATATTAATTAAATACTTAATTAATGAATGTAAAGCAAAAATAAAATTTTAGGGATAAAAATATCTTGTAAATTTTGTTATAAAATTGATAAAATTATAAGATTTTTATAGCACTAAAATATTATTTATAAATATTCATCATTAATTATTTATTAAGATTTTATATTAATTAGAGTAGTTGAGATTAACTACCTATATAATTAGAAAAGATTCTATCTTTTAAAATAAAATGGGAAGATAATTAAAAATATTATAAAAAATAAAAACAAATATAAAAAAATATTTCTTTAAGGGTTTAAAATATTAAAATTATTATATATATATATTTAGATAGTGTTATAAATCTATTTTTTTATTATAAATCCAATATAATGTTTTCCCTAAATTACAATATAACTTTTTTATAATAATTTTTAATTTAATTTAAATAAAATTAAATTAATACTCTACAATTAAATTGTTACAAATAAAACGAATAATATAAGATTTTTATTTTTTATAAAAAGTAATTGTAATTTTTGTTTCTTTAATAAAAAAATATTTTCAAAGATGGTTTTTTTTATTAAAAAGAAAAACTAAAAAAAAATAATTTTGTTTTCCGTTACGGAAGACACCTTGGGCTCTTCATTTTTCATTCTCCATCGATCATTGTACTGATTTATACCATAGCTTCTCATGACGAGCTGATCACGGTTCATACATTGTTCACAACCGAAGACCATGGAAGCCACCACTCTCCGTCACTCACTTCCCCTCTCCTTAACTTGTCATTCACACCTAACCTCCAAATTGCTACCACAAGAACCTTTCCTTTCTTCCAATTGCCCTTCTTTCTTCCTCCCAGGTCCTCCGATTTCCATCACCGGCGCCACCAACCACCACCACAGCTGTCATCAAAATCACCATCACGGAGGCCATGATTCGCAACAGACTGGATCCCAAAGAGCCCTGTTAAAATTTGCAAAAACAATAGGATGGATGGACTAGGCGACTTTTTTTTAGAGAAAACTTGCAGCTCTGCTGTTGTTCCGCCTCTCTCTCTTTATCATTGCCGCTGCCTGCTCTTATATGATCTGCAGTCAAGCCCCTCAAAATGCGTTCATGCTCGTCGCCTTCTCTCTTGTTGGGTAACAATTTCCATCCCAAAAGTCGGTAATATTTATCTTACCTCTTCATTTTCATTGATTGCCAGTCAGGTCTCAGCATTGCTTGATGCACTGACTGATATTACTGACGGGAAAGTTAACATTTTAATAATGGCCCTTGCCTGTTTTGCATCAATTTTTATGGGCAATACTTTAGAAGGAGGATTAGTTTTTGCAATGTTCAATTTAGCTCATATTGGTCATCATTTTTAAGTCAGTCCTGATTCTCAAGATGATTACTTTCCGAGTGATGAATGAATAAAATGTTTTTTCTTATTTGCAGCTGAAGAGTTCTTTACCAATCGATCAGTGATTGATGACGTTAAATGACAGGGAATAATATAAGTTATATTATAGAATTTATTTAATAGTTTAAGTCAGATTAAACAGTTACAAGTTAAAAATTTATCATCCCTATTTATCTATTTATTTGATAAAAATTAAACACAATATAATATGAGTATATGCAAGTTTCAAGTTTAAAGGATTTTCACTTGATAGAGTGTGTTAGAGAATAATATAAATTATATCATCAGACCTTATTTAATAACTTAAACTCTTAGGTTAAGATGGTTATTTGACATTAAAGTGTTGAAGGAAATTATCCGAATTCTGCACTTGTGTTGGATGTAAATGATGACAAGCTGCCGGATGTTTCTCATTTGTCGTGTATAAAATTTTACCTGTGCATGATATAGAAGTGGGATCCTACATTTTGGTCGGTGTTGGCGTGGTCTGTCATTTTGAAGTTATTTAACTTTCTCTTTGCTCAATATTTTAATTTAGTTTTGATATTGGTAATGTCATGAAATCTCGGCGGAAAGCACAGCATATTATGGCCTGTTATTGGATGTCAACATGTGATTTTAAGCTTTTAAAGGCTTCATGGCATTTCAAGATTGCATATACCCTTTAATTCAAGTGTTCATGAGTTTAGGCTGTCTTAGGACGAGTCTCTATGTTATTTATAATATCAATGTCAACAAACATCAGAAAGTTTCCTCCTTACCTGAATGTTCTGTTTCTAAATTCATTGTCTAGGTAGGCCAGAGCTTTCTTTGCTTAAGCCTCTGTACTCATCCAAAACAAAAAAAAAGTTTAATGCTCAGGGGCAGTTAGTGGCTATAGCCACATTTTAATGGTTAGCTAGCTAACTATCCAGTGGAAGATTTAGCATTATGAGTTGTAACAAGCTAATACTCTGACTAATATGACATTCCATTTTAGTTATGAGATGGCTATATTCATTTTGTTTATCTTGATTTATTAAGTAATTCTTGTTATGGAAGTTTTATCAAGTAAGTGAATGCTTCAAAGGTGTCTGGATGAATTTGGTGAGCATTACAGCAAATTGGTTGTAGGTTTGGCAGTTGCCATCGCTCTACTTGAACCATTTCTTTTCGAGTGGCCATTCATGATCACACCAGGTAACTTGGAGGAATAGCATTTTTTTTACTTTTATTCTATGCTTGGAAAACCATTTGTGTGTTTTTATTGAACTTCCTTGTAGTTAGTTATTAACAATGTTGTGCTTGAGGAATTGTTGTTTTTTCTTAGATAATAACTGAACAAATGCATTGATTCTACTAATGATAATTGGACATCATGCATGCTTTGGCACGCTCCTTGTGATTTGGATAAGGCTTTTCTTCTATGTTAACAAGTCTCATTGATGATGTACACCGGTTTGGATATATGCAGTGGTGAAGCTCGGACATCTCATTAAGGGGATCCTAGATACATTTATCATTTTTTCCTAGAAAAGGAATCCTATTGTAGAAAAGCATATCATTTCCATCTTTCCTTATTTGTTTTTTTAAGAATTTTTTTTCATATATATTTTAATACCTTTATTTGATCTAAATTTTCTTGTTGTCTTACTGAAAACTTAATATATATTTGCACAAGGAAATATAATTAGAGTAATAAGCGTGATTATGTGCGCGTGTGTGCTCTTTATGTTGTGTTAACATAGCCATATTTTAACTTAAATCTCTATGCACATGGATGTATCCAAATTTACAGAGTTTCTGCAAAAGCATAGTTATTATTCCAGCATGTTGTATCTTCTTTTCATCAATGGAAATGGTTGGCTTCTTGCTGTATTTGTGCCTCTTGGGAACAAAAGAAATAAATAATCGAGGGGGCATCTTATATAGAAACAATCAACAAGGGGGTGGGTAGTGTCTTTGGCCAGGGGTGATTGAAAGTCCCTTCCTCTCATCTAGCACTTTGCTGGTGTAAGAATCTGCAGTTGGGCACTCTTGTTTTCTCTCAGGACAGAAAGTCTCTTAGTCATTTACTTGCTTAAAATTTCAAATCTGCTCCACAGTGAACTTGAAAATCTTGGAAAGATATGGTTCTGCTTTACCTAAAAGCTATATCAATCGGAGTAGTGTGGATTTAGCAAAACATATTGGGTCAACGGTGTGATCCAACAAATGGCAAAAACTAAAATATTTGCAACATATTTGTTAATATAGACTTATTTTTCTTTAGAATTGACCAAATGGTCTAAGTTCAATGCCTTTATGATATTGCTGGGTTTTTATTTTTTTTTGGAAAATTACCCTGTAGATTGTGATTACTTGTTATGGTTTGAAAAACTATATTTTACATCTTTGCATGCTAACACCTAATATCCTCTAAAAAAAATCAACAAAAAAAATTTAATTATTGATAGGATTGTTATTATTTTTCATTTAATGATTAAATAGCCTTTATATTAAATATTGCAAATTTTCTGGTGAATTAAAAAAAAAAAAAAACCCTGACCATAACCATAGCAGTCATTCACCTATCTTCTTCCTCTATTGACCGATTCCTGGAGAAGCAAGTGAATGATGACCAGATGAAATTGAAGATTCAAGCACAACATCATCTACTGAACAGGGAGAGTCGTATATGATTTAGATCATCCACCTTCCAAACCTATCTTGATGTTTCAAATCATCATTAACCAAATTGTCTCAATGAATCACTAGTGCCTAGGACAACAAAACTTTCTCTGAGCATCTGAATTTACTTGAGCACATGTTAGCTAGTCATAAACATTGTCTAGACTATTGAACTGAGTGTTACTACTCCTAACAATAGACTCGGTCAAATTGCCCCGAAACGGCCTAAACATAGTCTATAAATCTCAAACACAAACCCTCACATAACTATCTTTGGCTTCAAATTGCTTGATTTGATCTCTTTGTGGGGTAAAACCACGCCTCCATTGCCCAACAGTGGAGTGCCATCCAATGATATTGCTAGATATGCAAGCATGCTTCTAATGCAAACTCCAAACCTCACAGAGCAACAAGAGAGTCTAAACTCTAGACTCAATAATACATCCTGGTCCTATTGCAACATCAGGTTATTGAGTTTGTGACGAAGGTGTTTGATGAAATGCTTGAGCCAGATGCGGTTGCTTGGAAAGTGATGGTTATTGCATGAGCTAAATGCAGCCATTGGTTGAAACGCTTGCTGAGATTTTAGGCTTTCTTCTAGTGTGGATTATGTTCATTGAAGTAGCAGAGAGCTTGTATTCCATTGTTTGGGTTGTGATTGAATCATCTTGCAGTGTATTGGACACCCATTTGCCATCATGAAGACAGAAGCACTAAAAACCCGAAGAAATCTGATGGAGAAAATCTAAAGAAAGTCCTGGTTTCCTTAATTGATGAAATCAGGGTTCATTTTGTGTTTGATTTGGTAATTTAGGTTCAGGAAAGGAATGTGTAAAAGAGAGAGAAGATCAAATCTGTTGCTTGGTCGAATTTCTGATATATATATATATATATAGGATAGTTTGGTCATTTCATCCAATTTAAAAATTTGTATTTACTGAAGATGTAAAATATAATTTTTCAAATTATAGCAGGTAATCGCAATTTGGACCAAACTGTATATGCTAAATGTAATTTTCCCTTTTTCTTTTTCCAGTAATGGTTTTGGTAGTTTGATGCTTTAATGATAGTTCTCTCTTTCTGTCAAGAAATTTATAATATCTTAGCTGCTCATGGTTATTTGTCCGATTAATCTTCTAATATGCCTGTTTTAACAATGCTCTATCACCATTGAACTGACATGATATTTACTGACACATCCATTCTATCTTGTTGATGCTCGGGTTGATAATGTAGTTTGCAGGGTATCGGTCTACAGAGCACAAGACCTGATGGTGGCAGCATCACCTTGTGCCTTGGCGGTAGCTCCATTGGCATATGCCACTGCTGTTAATTCCTGTGCAAGAAAGGTACACGAGAATTACTAGCCATAATCACAAATGAAGTGCAGCCATAACCATATAGACATTTTTTTTTTGTCTTTGGATGCAGTGGTTTTAGTGTTAATGTCTAAGTAATGCGGAGATGCTATGTTGAAATGTGGGTGCTTGTTGGAATTGTCCTCATGATTCCTTTAGTGGAGCTCTGTAACCATTTTCATTTCTTATGTGTGAATGAATCAGAGTGCCCTGTTTATAAGCTAATGTTTTATTCATTGTTAACTATGCCTCTGATTGCTGCAGTATTGCACACTGCGCTCTGGAATAAAGCACATGAGATTCTTTTTCATGCTTTGTACTTGTATTTTCAATCTCTCATCTAAATACGAAACTAGTTTGTTCATGGTTGATATGTGATGTAATTAAAGTATGTATGAATATTTCCTTTTGGAATTTGTTGAAGAATGAATATTTTAAAGCTGGTAGGACTGAAAACATCCATGGTGGAAGCTAAAACTTAAATTTAGCTAAACTGGAGATCGGTTTTCATATGATTTAAACTTTCATGTTTGTGGCAATCCTGGTTTAACTGTGCTGATCTTTGTCTAAAGGGGATATTGCTTAAAGGAGGCCACATTCTAGATGCTTTAGCTTCCTGCCAACAAAATATAAATGGAAGAAAAACATGCCTTCTTATTTATTGCTTTTCATTGCTTCCCCCATTGATTTCGTTTTGGTTTGATAGCCAGAAAGAGTTATTTCAACTTATTCAATGGTCTAGGTTTTTCTCACTGGTGTCTTCATTGTATGCATGTCGTGTCATCCCAACTTCTCAGTTTGAATTGTTTCTCATTGCCTTACCCTACCTTATCTATCTTGTTGCACCATTAGATGTTTCATTGTTTGGTAGCAACAGGTGAAAGATCCTTTGTGTTCTAGGGGTTTTTATTATTAGTGAAGGCTTTTGTAAATATCAGAGCAAATGTAATTGAGTGGAAGGAGGTTCTAGGGTTAAGCAATCTCTGTTTAAGGAATGATTCTGAAGTCGATGGGTTCTCAAGTTGTTATAATGGAATTTTGCATGTGTATGCAACCTACAGTGATTTTCTGAACAAATTTTGGAATTTTATTACAGGAGAGGGTCTGATCATGGTCATGGTCGGAAGGTATTAATTATGCACCAGCTCTTGCTGCTGCAACTGTAGGGATTGTGCTTGCTCAATGGGCCACTGCAACTGCCATAGCTGTTGCTTGTGCCCTTACTGCTAAGGGATGCCATACCTGGTGGTCCATCCTGTATTATATTAAGTCTCGCCAAAGAACTTCCCTGGTACCTGTCTATTTCTATCTCCTTTCCATTTGTTACTTTCTTGGCATAAAGTTCTTGAATCCTCATTGCTTGTGCAAATGTACATGCAGTTCGAGCAAAATGCAGCCCTTGCATTAACCTCTATATTTCTGGCCTTCCATCCATCCATGTTGAATTTCCTTCCTCTCTGGTCAACGGTATGAATCTCTTTGATAGTCAGCTTCAATGAACTTCATTATTGATTTGTTTCCCGAATGTTTTTGTCGTGATAGCTTCTAATTCTAGGATATTGGAATGTTCTTTGAGAACATGTTCATTGGAATGTTCTTTGAGAAAAGCTATCTCCATTAATTGCTCAAGTTTCTGTTCATTTTTGCTCGTAGTTTATTACTATTTATGAAAAGAAACAGATTTATTACTGATTTTCATTGGTAAATTATCAGGTTCTCCACTTAAGCTCTTCTCACGGGCCTCGATTGTATACGTGCTCTGAGCGATCCCGAATGGTCCTGGAGAGAAGATTTGCAGCAAGTTGTGAAATCCAGAGTGATGTTAATGATGACAGATGACACAAGCTCAAGCACCATGAAGGCAGCACCTTTGTGACTCACACGGGGTTTTTCGAGCTTCCTCTTTCTCTCTTTTTTTGTGTTTTTACGTATTTATTTTTGGTGGGTGAGAGTTGCTATCACAGATGGACCATCCTTTGTGACTCACACGGGGGGTTCTCGAGCTCCTCTTTCTTTCTTTTTTTGTGTTTTTACGTATTTATTTTTGGTGGGTGAGAGTTGCTATCACAGATGGACCATGCTCTCAAGTTTGAAGAGATAAATCCAAGGAAAAAAAGAAAGGTGAGGAAGCATGCAAGCGTTGGCTAGCTGCTACCCGCCATTACTGCACTGCAATAAAAATGGAGGAGGGTGTTTGACAGTTTTGTCTTGTCAGCTTCCCAACACCTCCTTTCACGTGCCTAAATATTCAATCTTCGAAATCAACATGTTAAACCTCTTCCTTTTTGAGCAATTTTCATGGGCATTATATTTTGCATATGGCTGGTTTCACTACAAATCTTCATTCCATACGTAAAGATTTCCGACAGAGGCACTCATTCCACTAACTTCATTTCCCCTGTTTTTATCCTTGTTCGTCTTGCTTTCAGTTCCCACCAATTTTCAAGTGCTCGTTTCTTATAACTTCATTTCCACTAAAGTAATGTTTCGGAAATTATTTTTCTATATTTATTTATCGTTCAAGAAAAATTTAGCAGCTTAGCTGGTAAGAAAATGTTTTTCTGAGATATTTTTGAAAAATCTAGCTTAGTTGGTTTTTCTAAGATATTTTTAAAAACATACTAATTTTTAAATTGATATATATTTTATTTTGAATATTACTTAATTATTTCAATAAATTTAAATAAAAAATAATTAATAAATTATTTTAACTTATTTTTCATGACATTATATAATATGAAAAAAAATATTTTCAACTCAAACATAAAAACATAAACTCTTTTCTAGGAAATAAAATGGGGCCAAAGTCCTGAGATGAGAGAAAAATATAAAATAGACATCCACACAATTCATAATAAAATAAAAAATAAAAACCAGTTGAGAGTTGAGACATAAGACACTTAGATTAAATCTTAAAACGACCTTTCTCTTCTGTGTTCTTTTCCATTTTCTTGTCGCAAATTTTTCAGTTCCCTCATCAAAACAACATCCAGTTTACCCGAATGTCTCCATTTTTACCGTTTCCTCTCTCTCGATCTCTCGGCATTCTCTCAACACCATTTTTCACTTTTTACCCATACCTCTCTCTCTCTCTCTCTCTCCCTCCCTCCCTCACGCACACTCTGTACAATCCCAAAATCATTCCCTAACAAAAAGAGAAAGAACCAAAGCCCAGTTCTCTCTCTCTCTCCCCCACCCTACACTCTACTCTGTCCACATTTCTCACCTTTATTTTTAGCTCATAATTTTCATTACTCAATCCTACCAACCCCAACCCTATTCACTACAACATTCCTAAACCCCTCTCCGCTCATACCCTGATAACACATGTCCCCACCACTCTGTTCCACCATACAATTCCTCACTTCCCTCCTTATCATCTCTTGCATCACCATCATTAGCTCCCTGCTCAACCCAACAAAACCGCATCCGGGCCGTCCAGTCTGACCAGCCATTCCCGGGGCGGTCACCTGAGCTGGGTCCGCTGCCACCCAAAAGGGGGTCACTGTATTGGGTTTTGGCTGCTGAGCTGGCTCGAAGACTCGCTCCTGAGCTGGCTCGACGACTCGGTTGGGCAACTTGTTTGCTGGATCAGCCCCGGGTAGAGATAAACTCAGTAAGGTAGGGGGGTCGTCGTCGTTGTTGTCCGATGATGATGCCGTTTCAACCGGAGGCAAAACCCCGCCGGTTCGGGCAACGGGACGGTATATATTATGATTATAAGAAGAAGATAAACCGGGGGGGCTCGAGTCGCTGACGTCTGATCCAGAGGGGCTGCCCGGGCTCGTGTAGAGCCCCTTAGAGAGAGGCACACCAGCACCTGCACTGACCGATCTCTTGGAGGGCTGATTACCATCAACATCCAAATTACCATCATACCCGTCGAGATTGGAGAAATTACCGTCATCTGCCATAGAAGAGCACTTGCGTTTGAGAGTGGAGTTCCAGTGGTTTTTAATGGCGTTGTCGGTGCGTCCGTTGAGGAGACGGGCAATTGTAGCCCACTTGTTGCCAAAACGAGCGTGGGCTCGGATGATCTTGTCGTCTTCTTCAGGAGTGAAGGCACGGTGCTCGACCTGAGGTGAGAGCTGGTTGCACCAACGGAGCCTGCATGATTTACCTGATCGACCAGGGATTGACTTACTTATTAGCGACCAGTTCCTCGGACCATGTCTTTGAACTAGTTTTTGTAGCGCCTCATCTTCTTCTGGACTCCATGGCCCCTTGATCCTATCCATTTCCTTTCTCGTAGCAGCCATATCTTCTCAATCTCAGTCTCAATTAAAATATATATATATAATTTAATTTCAGTCAGATATAAGATGAGTTTATTTTGTTTTTCTTTGTTCTTGTTCCTTCTCTCTTCACTGTCAACAGGAAGGGGATGAGACCAGAGAAGGTCGCAAACCGGGGGAGGGTAGTGAAGGCCGATTTATGGAAGATTATATATATAAAAGGGAGCGAGTCGGGTGACCAGGAGAGGCGGTTCGAGGTAGTAGTTATGGGCATCGAACTGAAGGCTCAAGGCAGGCGGTTCGGTTTTCGGGACACAGCTGGCGAAGGGACACGCGTCACGTATTAGCAGCACTGATTTGCATAACTCGCTCTCTTAATTTACTTTAGAGATGAGGTGTCTTGTTGAGGAGCGTCCGCCCCACTCTCTTTAAGACAGCAAAGTTGTGGCTGAGAGTGATTTGGAGCGGTTAATAATCATCTCTTTTGGAGCGTCCGATTTCGATCTTTGATTTTTGAATGTTTTTTTTTCCAAGTGCTGCCTTGTTTTGCCTTTGAGTTTTGGATAAGGGTGCAACCATTTCGAAGAGGATTAAATTTATTTTTTATATGAACACATAAAAATAATTTAAAATATTAATTTTTTAAAAAAATATAAAAACAAATATACTCTTTAACTGTCTTTTTTTTGGTAAGTATATACTCTTTAACTGTCCAGGAAGAAAATTTTGGAAACAAAACAAAAATTAAATATATCTTAAGATAAAGATGGCAACGGTTGGTTGGGCAAGGTTTTATGACTCTCTCTCTCTCTCTCTCTCGCGTTGACTGAGGACTGCCAGCCTGTATACCAGTTTTGCGCGGGGTTTCTTACAATGTTCTTCTTCAGAAGGAAAGGCTTCACGGAAATTTCTGACCTGGCGGGAACGACAAGTGTGGTCGCCGAATCACAGTGTGGATCAGCACTGCTATCTTTCCTTGCCAGCCTGGAAACCTGCCACCGACACTTGCCGGTCCCTATCCGTTATAGGCTACCAATCCTAACCTGTACGGAACCGGTTTTCCAGAAATTGCATTAAAATGCACATGCTCCCTTGTCCAGGAACTTTCCCTTCATTAACAAATTCCCTCTGTTCTTCAACCAAATTAATTAGTACTAGAACTAGTATAGTATGAAAGATTGAGAATAGGTGTGATTAATTAACTAATTACAGTTGTTTAATGACTATGTATTGATTGATCAGGCATTCTTTGGAATTATAGTACAACTGGCCTTTTAAAAATTCCTAATAAAACATTTTAGAGCTGTATTAATATTTTTTTATTGTTTTAATATGTTGATATAAAAATATATATTTAATTCATTCTTAAATAGAATATATTTTGAAAAAACAGCATTTTCTACTATAGTCCTGCACATAATGCTCTACTTGCGTTTGATTTTTTTTTTTTTTTTACATATTGCTATTAACATATTACTTTTTTTTTGTATTTTTAATATTTCTTTTTCTAATTTTTGTTTTGCCATCTCCAAGATTGCTAGTGTTAAAACATAAAAATTTAGTTTTTGGTTAGGTATGAATCACACCTTTTGTTATTATGGGTTCCTTAGTTTTTGAAAAGCAACTCACACGTACTTCAAGATCTCTCTTGATCTCCACCGATAAACATAGAAAGGCATAAAAATTATGGAGAAATAACTGTTGGAAAAAAAAAATTCGAAAACAACCTTCACCAGATTTGAAAATCCTGCACCATTGCTAACCATTATTGAGATCTATCATTTCTTTCCCTGATTTTTTTAGCCTTGTTATTCCCTTTTCTTCTCTTCTCTCCTCTTGATATTCTTTCTCGCTTGCCTCCTCCTGTTTCTTTGAGATTACCTTTCCAGATTCATTCTACAAAATGTATTTTTTAGTGATTTTGTAAGCTCATTCATCAAAGAATAAGTAATTCAATGATTTTTTCTTTTTTATTTTTTCAAATTCAAATATGATATCCCCACACCCCTTTCTTCATTCTTCTTCAAATCAAATCAAAGCAAATTTAACTTAGATTTACTCATGATGTTTCTGATAATGCTTTTATTTATTTACGTATTTGCATAAATAAATATAAATCTATGTTGAGAAACTAAAACAACAACAAGTAAAGGTGTTGGAAACCTATTCTGGTAGCAAATAAAGACTATGAGTTTCTTCCTTAGATTTATTTTCATTTGAAAATTTGTTTTAATTAACCAAAAATTTTAATTTGTGTGATACCTAACTAATTTATTTTTATTATAATTAATTGTCAGTGCTGTTAATTTAATATTTTTTTGGTCATGTATGTCTTTCTTAAATAAACTATTGCACTTGTATACAACCAAAATATATTGTTTACCATTGCATTTAACAATTCATATTCAAACTTGTTTATGAAGGTAAGTACTTTTGTCTTTAGATTTTTTTTCTCTTTTGGATGAACTCATGTTTGATAAAGTTTTGTATGTTTGATTAGTTTATTAATATGAGTTTTTTCTCCTCTAAAATAGGTTTGCTTTTCTTTTTTTTTTGCTTAATAAGTGGATTTAACTGTTTTTTTTGATATAGCTAGAAGGAAGTGAAATATTTTGTTTTGTAATGATTGAATTAGGGTGTTGTATGTATAAATAATGAAGTTTTGATTATTTTTTTTCCAAATAAAAGAGTAAATAATCATCTTCTTTATAAAGGACAGTCTTGAGTTACATATTGGCTTTGATTTGTAGAAAGCAGTGGTAACTATAACTGGGTAACCTGATCAGGAATGAATCAAAAGAGGGAAAGTTGCAAAAAACACTATGCATTTGTCTGGAATAAAAAAAAGCCTAATGCCCCTATCGTTTTTGAACTTTGGTCTCTATTGTATCATTTTGTTGCTAGCCTTTCCTAGCCCTTCTACGAGTCTTTCGCTTGTCATAACTCTTCTACATTAATCCAATTAGAAAACTAAAGCTCTATCTTCATCTCCTATCTGTATCTTTATCTCCATGCCCCATAAATTTGCACTTTTTGAAGTTTTAAATTCCATACCTTATGCTTTCAGTTTTTGTATAAAAAGGGTTCTTAGACACAGTCTAATGTTTTCTCACAATATTGATTTTTGAAGGATTGTTTTATTTTCTTTTTAGCAATAGTTAGTTCTATTTTTTTTTATCACTTCTACCAAATACTTTTTATGAATTGCAGGGGTTTTGTTAGATGAGGTCTCAATAACTAACTTGCTGCTCTTTCATCTTTCAAATTGATAAAGCAATTTTAGAGAATGTTCTTTCTTAAAAGCATTAAGTTTGTTGTTACCTATTTTTAGATTCCTCATAAAAAAATATTCAAAAAAATACATATTAAAAAATTTATTTAAAAAGAATAAAAAAACAAGAGTGAAAAAAGGATGCTGGAACTCCCATAAAATGGGTAGAAATTGGTTGAAGAGGTTTAGAAATACAAGAATTGAAATTTAACATTATAAAAACTCTGTTGATAAAAAAAATTCAAGTTGAGAAAAAAATCTAAAATTATATATTTATGGACTTAATTAAATTTTATCTGAGATTTAATTGAATTTATGGAGGGTTTGATTGTAAGAAAAATATATTTTTAAGTTAATTTAGGCTTATATTGAATGAAATTAAAGTTTTGGGGTCTAATTATAAGTTGGCCAAATTAAGGGCTTAATTGCATAGTTATTAAAGTTTGATGGCCAATTAGGGACTTAATTAAAACAATCCTAAAACAAGGACCAAAATGAAAAAGGTGATAAAATCAAAGGATTTAATTACAACTTTTTCGGGGGGCTTGATTATAAAATGGTAAAAACATCTAAGGACCAAATCAAAAATATTATTTTGAAATTGAAACGGCGCCATTGCATTAAGAATTATTGCACACTGCTCACTGTCTTCAAGCAACGTTTTCTGCAGTAAAAAGGGGATCGGTGGAGCTGCAATCAAGGGCATGTCTCGCGGCTGATTTCCTCACCAACATAATACACGCCAGCTGTTAACATATGCCTATCATAACACGTGCATCCTCTGGCTATAAAAGCCAGAGGAGGGACCAAGTAGAGAAGGGGGAGAGAGAACGACAGAAGAAAAAAAAGAAAGGGAGAAAGGAGAGGGAGAACCAGAGGGGAACGATAGAGGAGAGAAAAAAGGAGGGGAGAGAGCCGCACCAGCATTGCAAACGCCATCGTCAACTCATCATCTTCTTCGCCCAGTAGCCACTGCCATTCTCCATCACAACCGCACCAGCACTACACAATGGAAAGGAGGAAAGGAGAGAAAAAAACAACGAGACAGTGACGGGACGTTAGAGAGAGGAGAGCAGAACAGAGGATAACAAAAAAAACAAAAAGGATAGGGGAGAAGAACGCCGCCGAAAAAAAGAAAATACAGAAGAAATAGCACACCATGTATTCATCGTCAGCATTTTTTCACTGTCTCTTAACAGCATCAATAGAAGGAAGCAAATATATATATATATATAAACAGAGACCAAACCAGTGTTGCCATCATCTTTATCTTCTTCAGAACTAGTTACTACTGATCGTGAGCACTGTTATTTTCGTTGGTCTCAGTTACGTAAGCTTCTCTCACTTTGCATTTTGATTGCAGTATGCAGTTTGGTTTTCATTGTTATTGTTTACTGTTCAAGTGATTATAATTCACTTCAACAGTAAAAAGGAGATTGCATGCGTGATTTCTTGCCCAGCCGGGTCACTAGAGACTAATGACCTGGTTAGGTTTGCAGGTTCTAGCCTAGCTACGGAGATCAGATTTGGTCTAACCTGAAAAAAATTATAAAATAATAATAAAATAATTTTTAAAAAATTCTTTTTAATTATATGATTTTTAAAAATTAATTTATTGTATTTTAATTAATATTGGTTTGTATTTTTATACTATAAAAAGACAAATATAATATTAAAATACCTGGTTTTCATCGAAAAATAAAAAATAATTTTTTTTATGCCTATAGCCAAGTCACTTAAAAATATATATATAAAAAATCAAATTGTATTTTTATATAATAAAAAAAATTTTAAAAATATGTATCAGTATGTATTATAGTTTTAATAACCAATTTATTAAAGCTACAAGAACTAGGCTAATACTTCAAAAAAATCAAAAAATTATTTTTTTTCTTTTAATATTTGGGTTATAACCTTATACTTAATATGTAATCTGGATATTAAATTTTTTTGTTAACATTAGAATGACCCGAATAGATAAGGATCTCCTTACCGAGGAGAATTTTTCTTAAACCATAGACAAACCAACAACTAGAAAACACTACAAGATCTTAGATTTTACCAAATAATAAAATAATATAACTTACCTTAGATAGGACGTATTTAGAATGATAATACCTTCCCCTTACGCAACTAGTCTTTATACCTGATCTCTAAGACCAGTTAGGATTTATAATTACCAAAATACTAGGTAGTGACTCTTATTCTATTTTCTCACTAATAAAAAATAAGAATTCTTTGTCTCTCTATATTTTACAAATTAATACAGGATTTTGAGAGTGAATGTTTTGCCGCGACATCACACACGGGCAACAAAGTTTGGTCTTTATTATTGTTTCAAGTCTATTAGTTTTCCTCATTTTTTTTCCATTCTTGTTTATCTCTTCCTTTTGATTTTGTTCATAATTTCTTAATGACTGTATCTGAATAATTTCAATTTTGATATTTCAACCATTATTTTAATTATTAGGTAGACAATTTAAGGTATCTAAATCATGAATGATAATGTTTCTTTCAATTATTTCTAGTATCCATTTTAATTAACCATAATTGGAGATGAGCAATATATAAGCATATATTTATTATAAGTTGTATGGTTTAGGTTTAGAAGTTGCTTATTAAAATTATGCATGCTAAATTTGGATATTAAAATTATGCACAGACCCTTAAAGTATAATATCAAGTTAAAATTGAAAAATTATAATAACAATAACAACTTTGATTATGTTTTTGAAATTGATGTTGTCTTTAGTTTGCAACTTTGATTATGTTTTTGAAATTGATGTTGTCTTCAATTTGCTTTCTTTCTTACATGTAATGAAATCTATTTTGAATTTGTCCTTCTATTTTACTAAGAAAATAATGGCAATAATAATTTAATGTTAATTTTTAATTAGTGTTATGTTTTTTAATAACTAATTTGTGTGAGCGTTTAGCTAGTTTTACTATTGCTTGTATAAGTTCTATAGGTGACATGTTATTTGTATTGGAAAAGGTTGTTTTTTTATAACACATTTCTAGTATCGAATACAATTGTAATAAATGCATGACTTAAGTTGAATTGAAATTCCTTTTTTTCTCGTGATCTTTTGCTCAAACATTGCATAATCAAGGTGATATTAGTGTGTGATTATTATAATTACATGTTCATTTTGTAAAGCCTTTTGAATTAAAAATGAAATTACCAATTAAATTGTGTGTTGAATGAAATAATTTTTTTTAACATGCTTTATAGAGTATCTTCATATGTTTTATCAACTATTCAATAAACTAAAAGTGTTGCACAACATATATTTTATATTATTTAGTTTTTATTAATATTTATAATAAGTATTTAGGGTTTATATTAATACTGAATTTTACATATAAACATGATATCATTGGTTGTTTTCTTCACTAAATGTTTTAAAAGATACAATGAAAGATCCTGAATCTATAGATAAAGTTGCTTGGATAAAGAAAATGTTGCTTATACTTTGTGACCTATCAATTAAGGTCATTGACATGAAAATAAGATCTAATACTTTTTATTTTATTTTATAAAACAGGTTATTTTCTTATAACACCATTTGAAAATTCACTAAAACACAATTGAAAAACAAATAGGATGGATGCAAAAAGAATTAAAGAATATGGACAAAGCATATTTCTAAAACTGGTATGGGATGGGGTCGTGAAAAGAAAAAATTCAGGTTGTTGATTAATACTTAAAAATGTATTTTTATCAAGGTTTTATATCATCATTTTGCACTTGAAGTATCAATAATTTCTTAATTAGATCATGTTTTATAATAGAAAGTTTGATAATATAATATAGTCTTAATTTATAGTAAATGCTCAATTTAAATACAAGTATATCTCACAATTCAAAGGATTGATTGATGTGATTAACTATTGAAAGTGAAATGACATAAAAAAGGCTAAGTTTAGAAAATAAATGTTGATTCAATTCAAACTAGAACATTATTCAATTATTAGGTCATATCTGAAGCTGTAAATCTTGAATTTTAATTTGGTTTATATGGCTAGAAAGCTAAGACATAGGCCTAAAATATTCATAAGAATCTTAGACTCGATTTTACTATTTGGAAGTCCAAATCTTAGCACTAAAAAAGAAGTCTGAATCTGTCTTGCAACCTAAATACTATTTAGCTTTCAACCCATATCTCAAGTTTTAGAACAAATGACCTCATTTTTTTTTGTTGGAAAGCTAAGATAATTTCTCAAAACTTTCATGAAGACCATTTGTTCAAATTATGATGTGAGCAACAACGTTTTCAACAAATAAGAAGATAGAAATTGTTACCAAATTAAAAGGTGGCCACCTACTCAATGATTAGTTATTAAATCAATAATTCTAAATTTTGTCCTATAAAAAGAGGTATTTTTCATACATTTAGGTATCTTGGCTTTCAGATCAAAATTATATTCTTACTCTCTTTATTTATATTTTTGTAATGCATAAGTTTTGCTTATATTAATCTCTTGTTTATGCTTTTAATTTTATTTTTTTTACTAAGTTAACTTATATTTTATTTATATTCTTATCTTGTTTATTTATGTTTCTCTATTTCATTATATTTAGTTAATTTTATTATGTTAAGGTGAAAAAGTTAAACTAATGGTGTCAGAATAGGATATTAAAAACTCAGCATGAACTTTAATGTTTGATAGTAATATGTTTTGTATTTTTTATCTTGTTCACTGGTAATACTTTGCTTGTTAAATAGTTAATCTAGATTTATGTTGTATAACACTTGTTATAATAAATACCTGGCTCTTTCATAGCCCAACTGATTAATACTTAAAAATATATTTTTATCAATGTTTTATATCATTATTTTTTACTTGAAATATTAATAACCCCGTAACTAGAGTATGTTTTATAATAACATATCTAATAAATATAAAATACCTTTAATTTATGGTAAATATTTATCTAAAATGCAAGCCTACAATATAAATGAAAGGATTGATTGATGAGTTTAACTTCTAAAATTTAGAAGACAGAGAGTGCCAAGCTTAGAAAAAACATGTTGATTCAATATAAATTAAAACACTGTTCTGTCATTGGATCATAACTAGAGTTATAGAACTTGGATTTAGGTCTGCCTTATATAGATGGAAAGATGAGATGTATGCCTAAAACTTTCATGGAGTTCAAAATTCAAAAAGGTCATTTTCAAGTTCAAATTGTAGTAATAATAGAGAAGTCTGAATCTATCCTATAACCCAGATATTGTTTAGTGTTCAACCCATATCTCGAGTTTTAAAAGTCTAAAATTACCTCATTTTTTTATTGGAAAGTTGAGATACTTTTCTAGAACTTTTATGAGGATAATCTATTCAAATTCTAATATTAGTAATGATTTTTTTGGCAGAAAAGAAGATAAAAATTATCACTAAGTCAAGATATGACCACCCACTCAATAAGTAGTCAATAAATCAATAGTTTCAATTTTTAGCTTATAAAAGGAGGCATTTGCTATGTATTTAGACATCTTATTTTTCAGATCAACATCATATTGTTGCTCTTTTTCTTTATATTTTTTTTATAATGTTTAAGTTTTGCTTTCATTATTCTCTTATTTATGCTTCTTATTTTCTTTCATTTAATTAGTTAACTTTTATCTTACTTATGTTCTTATCTTATTATTTATGTTTCTCTCTTTTATTATATTTAGTTAAGTTTATTATGTCAAGATAATAAGGTTACACTAATGGTATATGGATACATATAGTATAAACTCAACATGGACTTTAATATTTGATACTAACATGTTTTATATTTATTATCTTGTTCACTTTTAATACTTTGTTTGTTAAATGGTTAATCTATATTTGTGTTGTAGAATACTTGATACAACAAATATTTAACACTTTTATAGCTAGTTATGGTATTACCGACATTTATGCTATGAGAACTTGACTTGTTATTAACATAAGTTATAATCATGAATATCTGATAACATTTACAAATATTAACATTATTCGAATAAGATAACTAATGTAATGATGTTAATAATTTATAATTCGATTGTAATCTCGTTTGTGTGTGGTTTCCACTTGAGTAATAAAAAAAAATTATACTATACTTGTTTGAAATACCATTAGTGGATTCTCTAAACTTAATAATTGTTTTATCCTTTTTAATCCTTTCATTAATCTTATATTTCAAAGTCACCATCATCATCATCATCATCAACATTGTCTTTATTATTATTATTATTATTATTATTATTATACAGTTAACCTCTATATAATTCAACCTCGGTCTTGTTAAGTTATTTATTATTTAGACGCTTTCATACTTGGGAGAAGATATCAATCTTTTGGTTGTTTCACTAACTGTATGGTATAATCGAGGCCTATTCTATGAAAGAAACTTAATTTGTTGTTAGCATCATAAATAACTAAAAATATTTATAAGTATTAGCATTATTCAAATAACATAATTAATGTAATCATGTTAACAATTTATAATCTAGTTTATAACATAATTTATAATCAATTGAGTAAGAAAAATAGTTTATATTATGCTTATTTGAAATAAAATTAATAGATCCTTTAACCTTGACAATTATTTTATCCTTATTTAATCATTACATCAATATCACATCTCAAGAATTCTCTTCAACTCCTTTTCATTTATTGTTTATAATTTTATATAATTCACTTCCATGTAATTTGATTATGGTCTTGCTAGGTTATTTATTATTTTCACATTCCTATACTTGAAAGAAGACATCAATCTTTTGGTCATGTTAGTTATTTTTCATGATCTTAACTATTTATTTACTATTTGATATTGAATTAATTACATGTAATTCTTTTATATAGGAAATAAAAGTAAACAAATTCAGACATGATAGTATTAAACTATTTATTAAGTTTCAATTTGATTGAAAATACTCTAACAATGTTGCTAGTGAAGATATGTATAGGCACCATTGTCAGGAGTTCTTGATGGCAATAATGGTGTTGACGATGACACTAATAATGTCAATATTAATACGTTGATTTGAAAGAAGAAAGCGATGATTCAAAGAAGGGTGCGATTCTAAATTTTGAGAATGATATTTCTTAAATAGTTAAAAGGGTTAATATATGAAGCTACAACAACATAAAGAGTAATTACAAAGGAAAAAAAAGATTATTCAGAGGTTCGAGGTGAAAAGAAAAACATTTATATAGTTGACTTACAACTACTATCATGGTAGGATCAACTAGTTGAGAGCATGTCGATCAAAAGTGATTCCACATCTTTGTATATGGATAAAAGATGGTGTAGTATCTCAAAGGTTATAGGTGAGCTCCACTCAATTCTAGGAGTCACAATTGAAGATAATTTTCATGACTTCTCTACTAAGTATCTTAGATTAAGAATGAGGAGAATGTTGTTTGGTATAGGAAATTTTGAAAACAATTTAAAATGGCTATAAAGAATGTATGAACAAATTACATGTGCTTAGCTAACATGCTATGCTTTTTTTTCCTAATGCATTAATTATTTATTCTTTTATAATGTTAGCTAAATTAAATATGTTATGTTATTTAATATGATTGATACTTTATTTATACATGTTGATACTTGTAAAATATTAAGCTGACAGTTTTGAAAAGAGTAGTTTTCATTTGATGCATCATTGAAGTTAGTTTTCATTCATTTTATTATTTACTATTTGAACTTGTGAGTTGTGGGCATATCCATTTTGGTTGGTTTTCATTGTATTATTTTTTTATTTAAATGTTATTGAAGTTGTGAACTTGTTAAGTGAGTTATTTAATTATTGAATTACTTGTGCTTAGCTATATTCAAATTGTAATTTAAAAAGCTAGTTGTTAGTTTTTAAAGAAATTTTCTTTTATAGATGTTGTTTTAATGCATTGTTGGGTGAACATTATTTAATTAACCTTAAACATGTAATATATTAATGAGTATAGCTATTTCAAAATAAACTGCATCAATTAGTTTGAGCATTAAATTTTAATTCAATCTAAATTTTATTTTTTTATGTATGTTGGTTTCAATAACTTAATATGTGTTTCTATTATGAAACTTGGTGGAAATGATTAAGATGAATTGAAACATTTTATTTTGGGATTTTTTTTTAATAAGTGGATTGATACATGCCCTTAAAATGTATTATCAGTTAATTTAATATATGTTTTCCAAACATCACTAAGAAAAAGAGATTAATTTAATAACATTATTTTTTCTAGCATCCTTGTTTTGGTGTGTCTGTTTGCTAAAATACTAGCACAACAAAAAAATAAAAAATAAAAAAGTATGCCTGTAAAATACCATAATAAGAAAAAGGAAGAAAAAAAGAAAAAAGAAAGAAAGAATGAAACAATTGTTGATCACATAATTTGGCATAAAAAGAAAAAAGATGCTAAGAGAAAAAAAAAAGAAAAATGCAAAATTTTATGACACAACCTAAAAATGAATATATATTTGACACAAACTAGTAAAAAGGTTGTTGAGCTTTATTCTTTAAGACTCACATGTGAGTATCGAGCATATGATAATGTTATATTCCACTTTTTGGCAAGCTAACCGGTAATGTATGCAAAAATAGTCTAGAAATGTAAGGACTTAAAATTTTGAAAAATAAAGAAATAAAAATATCTTGATAGAAATCATATGAAAAGAAAAAAGAGGTTTGATATATTAGGATATTGAAATATTTTTTTTTTCAAATCATAAATATAAGAAGTGGTACAAACAATTATTCTTAATACAAAATCTATATAAAATATACATAGATAATAATTCAGCAATGTTGGCAACCAATTTCAAATGTTTAATGCCATGTTACATTTTCTTTTTTCTATATAAGAGGGGAGGCTTCTTATATATATATATATAT